>JASAMV010001268.1:0-11410 GCA_030248065.1 Rhynchonema sp. JSB1_4
ATCGTAACTAGGAGCGAACCGTCCCACTGCCGATTCGGTTTTATCCGCTTTATTTTTCAGTCCGTGGCCAGGATCTCTCCTTCTTCACCGCACCTCATAGGTCGATTACGTTTAGCAGCTTTATCAATAGTTGACAATAGTCAATATGCCCCCACGCTGTTCATGAGCATGCTGTACCACGCCCACGCGTAATAAGCTTTCCTGACATGGGCTTTGGGTAACCCTGATTAAAAAATCGGTTTGCATTTGCAGCCTTACATCCTGCGTTGCTGCATTGGGATGATCTGGTTGTTGCCCTGCTGATGCCTTTGATCGGCGGCGAGGAGTTGAGTGACGAAGACAATGAAACATTGCCTGTTGATCTGCAGTACATGGATGCAGGCAAACAACGCGAACCCGTGCCCAGTCTGAGGGCCAGTTGTTGGAAGCATTGTATCAGGTGAAGTTTTCTGTTTTGTATTGTTGGGCTGTGTGCACTGTGCTCACATCAGCTACAGTGTTATCTGGAGTCGGTGCGACTGCACGTTGCAATTTAGCGGGAACAACGCGCTTGTCAATACCCAATGGTACTTGAATAGGCCAACATCATGGTGCCTGCCGGGTTAGACTTGACCAATCGCCGGTAATGCGCTGCGCCTCGTTTCAGCTGTGTGCTACATCATTCGGCCGTGTGCGTCTGCGAGCACTGAACGTCTATGTGGTGCTTCGCGAATATCACAAATGGGAGACGGACACGAATTGTGATCGATTGGTGGGCAATGTGATCGGCGTGCTAATCAGGACAGAGGACGAGCTCGGCGTCGACAATCTAAAAATGCTCGACACCGAAACCCAAAATGTCGGCGACAAAGCGACTGTGTGATGGGAGAGGCTGGGTGGAGCGCTGCCAACTTTCACATGTACAGCAGTGAGACGATCTATTGTTGTTGCGTCGTGGTATTGTTACTTGTTTTGGCTTTGCATAAAGTTTTAGCACAAGTTGGGCAAGTGCAATTTCTTGACGTGTGAATGCCGCTCGTCTGTCGGCTTGCCTGCAATACATGTGAATATGTTACATACATTCGATTTGTGAACCTGTATTTTATGCAGCATCTGTTTTTCGCTAAGTTTTCTTCACACCTTCGTCAACCTGTGTATTGTATGCTCAACATTCACGGCGACTGGAACCATAACGAAAACGATAATTCACTTCAAAATGGGGAAACAGCCGAAGACGTCCATTCAATTGACCAGTGACCAACCGATACCTTGCGCAGAATCCGGCTACAAGTTCAAACGCAATCAAATTGTCTGGGGACCGTGGAAATACAACACAAAGAAGAAGAGTAAAACTGGCTAGTTCCTTGAATGTGTGCATACCCGTTTTAGATTACGTTTCCAATGTTCTTGCGTGGCAAAATGGGACGCGAGCGTTCCACCCAGCTTTCCATTCTGCTCAACACCATCGTTTCGTGAACATCAGCCAATGTTTTGCAGCGCGCGAAACGTGTTACTGGCCGGCGTTGATTATTGACGTGGACGATGACTGGAAGAATCTGCAGCCACTCAAGGATGACGACCATTATCACGTTGTGTGGCTGTGTAATGGACAGTACACGATGAATGTTAGTGAATGTGGCCCAACGATCATTCGTGCGTGCTGTGCTGTCTGCACATAGATGGCGCTTGTTGTATTGTACACGTGCGTGGCAGCTAAAAGACGCAAATTCAATGCGGCATTTGCGTTTTTTGGTTTCGGTGGCTCGATTCGAGAAATGAGTAACGTCCGAATTTACCATATTGATCAGATCAACACAGTGGTTTCGTACCCGATGTGTTGATGACCAGTGTTCGAACGGGATCCCGGACCCTTTTTCTGATCCCGATCCCGGCATTTTGAAAGAGACAATCCCGATCCCGCCCAAAAAAGTACCGGGATCGGGATTAAGTTTTGAGAACAAAAAGTAAAAAATTATGCAATTATAATTCGCCAAGCTGTTGTAAGGGCGAGGGCCATGCAAACGCGGGCGCGGGTCGCGGGTCAGAAAAATACTCTATGTATATGTCCAACAACCGCCCCGTGTTTGCATGCCGCACTTGCGGGTCGCGGTTTGCCGGTCACTTGAAACATTTGTTTGGCTGCAACACACAAAAATTAACCAATCCGCGTCCAGCCAACGTCGCAGACGCAGACTGCCGTAGCACAGCGCTGATTGGTTCATTTTTGTGTGTGATAGCTAAATAAATGTTTCAAGTGACCCGCAAGTGCGGCCATGCAAACGCGGGGCGGTCATTGGACATAGAATTATTGCTGACCCGCGGCCCACAATCCTGTTTGCGTGGCCGCGCCCCTAAAAGGTGCTCGACGGCTGATTCCAAGCGTGATGAAACCGCAAGCACCACCACTCGCGAACAAGTCGAGCTACAACTGAACGGTTACACAAAGTTGCATCGAACGAAGGGACTCAGTTTCGAGGAAATGTTCTCATGGTGGGCAACAAATGAGACAAAGTTTCCGCGACTAGCACGTCTAGCTTCCAAATATCTAAGCGCTCCGCTTACGAGCGTGCCTTCTGAACAGCTCTTTTCCAGCGCAGCTGATTTCTTTGATGGCAAAAGATACTGCTTGAAACCAGAAAATGGTGAAATACCTGTCTTTTTGTCAGAGGCTTTGCCATTGATCGACTACAATTATGATCTTTGAACTTGTCCGTCATCAGCTATTCTCGATTTTCAATCGGCTTTAATCACTGTTCCGGGTGTTTATCCATGTGTGATAAACATGTTTCATGGATGTCTGTGACATTAACGTGCATCTTATGCATAAAATGATACAAACTATTGCCTTTGGACTATCTGGTCAATCCCGATCCCGGGATCCCGGGTTTTCAAAACCGGGATCCCGATCCCGATCCCGACACTTTCTTGATCCCAATCCCGATCCCGGGATTAAAAATGAATCCCGTTCGAACACTGTTGATGACTCGAGGTGTATTACATGGCTTGCAGCTGACAGTGCATATTTTTTGATGATCGCAATAAGATTGCGTGATTATGCGCTCACGAGGCACCATGCTGACTAAACAGTCACTCTTGCGCGACGCAAGCTCCTAGGCAACCCAAACCCGGTCGTCTCAAATTAAAGGCCTGCATGGCATCCCCGATTTTCAGTTCCACGCCAGTGAGCTGCTGGACTTCTGGCCGAATTACGAGAAATGTATGGAGAAATTACCGAGCAAAAACAACAGAAACGCCAATCGCGTGCGCGACGCCATCAATTGGCTGGTACAGGTTGGGTGGACAACTTTATGACTTTTTGATTTACATGACGTATTATGTGTGAAATAGAGTTCTGTGACAAATCAGCCGAGAAGATCAATCCTGCTCGTTGTGCATGACATGCGTGCAAGAAAGTTGGTTGAAGTTCTGGAGTTCAGACAAACGTTTGCAGATTACCGGACGTTGCGTTCACGAAAATGTGCACGACTGCGCTGCTTGGGCGACGGCGAACGCAAATCGATTCTATGAGCTCTGTTAGTCGAGTGTCAGGCATGTCTATTGTACGTTGTAGACCCACGCAGGGAAGCCACTGCACGGTTAGCCAAAAGCACGTGCATGTCGACTGTTGTCATGTGACATTCCAAATTATATAGTAATACCTGTAATTCTTAACGCAGGCCTATCCGATGACATCTATTTCGCGCTCGATCAACCGTGCTCACAAGCAAGCGCACAAACGGACTCCGCATAACGCACCATTCTTCCATTATGTACGCTGTATTGCAGCAAGTTGCAAATAAAATTAGTTGATTGCTTTTTATGGTTGTTCTTCACAGGCTATTATGGAACGTGCAAAAAACTTGATAGACGCCAAAGCATGTGCCCGTTCGGACCAATTCCGTTCATGTTTATCGTGAGGTTGTTATTTCTTATTGCTTATAATCATGCGCATGATAATCCGTTGATTCGAGTCTAAAAAGGATCTGACACTTGTTCCTCTTTTCGTGTGATTTGTCCTTTTTCATTTGATTATCTGTACACTTATAATACCAGCGTCGTGATTGTCACACTGATTGTGGATTCGACTTTTGATGGTTATGTATATGTTATACATATTGCCTTGCGTTTTGTCCATATGCCATCCACCTATCAATACAGTGGCAGTCCAACTGCTCGTGGTGACTGGCAGAATAAATTACGTTTGTGACAATTTGCGGTATTTATGATTTTGAATTCCTCGCCTTTACATTGCTTTAATTCAATGCACATGGCCCGCATGTGCTATTTTTTATACTTCTCCTTGGCTTGATGTGTGTGTCAAGGCATCACCACGATGTTTCAGTTCATCAATTTTCGCTTTTCTTTTTTTCGATTGCTGGCAGGCACACGCAGGCCCGGAAAATGCGGACTATTGACTCTTCATCGTCAGATTTTCGGCATTCACATTAACAGCATTCTGATCTGAAAGACAGAAGTGAATTTGAAGGATCACACAGCGCACTCGGAATTTGTGAAAAAAACTTCACGTTTTTTACTGGAATCCAACTTGGATATCTCCCTCTCAAATCGTTTTTATTGCAGTTCATTTTTGGTTGGCGCTTGGCATAAAAACAACTGAAGCAGCCACTTCAACGCAACGTCTGGAGGTCGAAGTCAAAAATCTAATTGCCACAAAAATTATGATTAAACATTTCACTACCATGAAGAAGACGTAGACACGAAAGTTTTTAATAAAAAACGCCGTCTTGAGAATTCGAATTCCAGTGATCATCGGACGATTCGTTTGCTTTTGTATCGTCCATTGTTGGACTCGAAAATCGAGCGCTCACATATCCTTCCACCAAAATGTTTGTCGAGGACGAACTCATCTACTTTCCCTTCCGACACGTTGTCTATTTCTGTTGTGCCTTGCCGATTGGCGGCTTCATGACCTGTCTGTTCCTCTCAGTTGTGCTCCACTTCGAGGGAGCCGTGAGGACGCATTGCATGGTTGGTTTGGACTTCCACCGTTTTTATGTGACGACTTTATCTAGGGATGTATCAAGAGATTTTGCAACAGCAACAAGTTGAGATTACAGCCATACAGTTACAGTGTTGTGGCTGGGGGGGATTCCCCCCTAAGGGGAAGGTACCTTGCAACCACCCCTTGGGGGAAGGCTAGCGCTAGGTACCTTGCAACCATCCCGGAGGGTACCTTGCAACCATCACTTTATGGTTTTCTTAGGAAAAAATGGGTATTTTTGACCTCAAGACCCCAAAAATCGCCCCATATAATAGCTATTTTGGGCAAATTTTCGGCCAAAATGCAAAAAGGTACCATTTTTTCGGCTAATTTTGCAGTATAATGCATTAGGCATGGGGGCAATACCGATTTTTTGACCCAAGCCAATACCCAACACCCAATACCAGGGCCCACCCCCAATACCCAATACGTCAAATGGGACCCAACCCAATACCCAATACTCAGGTTGAGACCCAATACCCAATACCGACCCAATACCCAAAAATTCCAAACTTTAAAAAAATGGGCCTGTTTTGGGTTTTTGATCGAATACTAAGTAAAATATGACTGAATTTCTCATTCTTCTTAACATTGCAGCTAAAAAAGCGATTTCAAAGGCTAAAAAATTGAAAATTTTTCACCATTTCAGGGCTCTGGAGGAGAAAAATAGGGCAAAACAGGGGTATTGGGTGGCCTAATACCTGGAAAAGACCCTATCCAATACCCAATGCCAGGCCCACACCCAATACCCAATACCGGCACCCAATACCTGGTAGGTATTGGGTATTGGGTACCCAATACCAGGTATTGGGTATTGGGTGATATTGGGTATTGCCCACATGCCTATAATGCATGCAAAAAACACCCTTTTTTCGGACCCCAGGGGTACCTTGCAACCTTCCGGAGGCTGGGTAGGGGGGGGTACCTTGCAACCATCTGGATCCATCCCGCCAAATGTACCTTGCAACCATCTGCCTGCCACTACACTGCAGCTATATGCCACACGGTTTGTTCGATCGTTGGAAAAAAGCTGTTTAGACACAAGACAGAGGTTTTCCGTTTAATTTGGTTACTAGACTGCCAAATTTAATTGGGGCTGTTGCACCCGATCAGTCTCGGTTTTTTTTTGAACAATTACGGTGCAGCTCGCATGTGCTCCGGTGTCAAGCGTATTTCCTTATTTTTGCTGCAAAAATATTACAGCGTTGTTCCAGGTGCCCAATTATCTGCCTTCAATATCGTCTGCCATCGGTGATTACACGCCTGAGCGTTATGTGTGGCGGTTGTGCATTGCCCTGCATTGTTTGCCCCGATTTTTCCTCGGATTTGTCTATCGTCAGTTTCGTTTGACCTTTGGATTGCTACAATCTCGTCGGAAGTTTCCAATTTCGACCTGTGAGCTTTCAATTTCAGGCAACTACTATAATTCGTCACCGCTTCGTCCGGCAGCGAGTCTGCAATCGAATCTGCTCAAACATCTGGCTGCATTAATGGCCTACATGCATGTGGTCGAAAACTTCATGTTGCTTCTGCTCACTTGCGTCTCGTCAACCGAAAATCACGGTTGGCCCACTTTTTGACGTCATGTCGAGTTTGTGCCGGAAAAGTCAGGGCGCGTCAATTTCTCACTGTGATGTGGACCATGGAGAACTCAATTTGACCAACGTAACAGTTGTTCAATTGAGTGAAAGCCAACTGGGGCCCAACTTTTATGCTGGTCAATATTTGGTGCCAGCCACATGCTTCTGTATCACACAAGACACAAAATGACATAAAAATTGACGAACTGAGCGAACGCAAATAAGCATTAATTTCCCACAATTCACGGATGCCTGCAGGCCTTCACGCATTTGCCTTCTCCACGTTTGTGCTGTCCAGTATGATCTACATGACGCTCAATTGTTATTTATTCCACCAGTCAGGCAGACGTCGGTCTTTTACGAATGTTAGTTGAACCTTTTTCTGAGGACCTTGCGTTTTTTTCTTCTTCACGGGATTTTTTGCCTTACATAAAATAGCATATTTCTCTTGCCTAATGTCACTTTGTATTTCATAATTCTTTCAGGGAGAACTATCGTACCAATACAAAACGTTCACTTTCGGCATATGCCTGCTGGCATTGCTGTTCAGCGTCTACTTCTATTATCGGCACAACGCTTACTGCGAAGCTGGCAGTGAGTTTTATTTTGTTGGTGGTCATTAGGTTGGTCGAGCACGCGTGTTGGTACTTAATCATGCTCACAAAACTTTAATCCGTTTTTGCAATCTCGGAGTTGTATTAGCATAGTGTTAATTTTTTTAAATTCTGCACTGAAAGACCCCGCCATTATTATTCCAGTCTATACCCTGTTCGCGTTGTCCGAGTACGTGGTGGTCGTGTCGAACATAATGTTTCACGCAACAATGCTGATAGATTTCAATGACAAAAAAGTCTCGTTGTCGTCCATATCGACATTCGACAATCTCACGACGACGACTGTGCGGGAGTGGAAAGAGACGTGACAACGTTGATGTGACTGCAATTGACCGAACAACTCACAGTAACTTCAATACAGTTTCGAATTGTTTGTAAGATGAGGACCCAGCCAAATGGCCGCCTGAATAATTTTCCAAATAAGTAAGTCCCCTATACGGAAAACGTTTCCTTCGCATAAATTTATCTGTCGAGTTAATAGTTTCGGGTCTTTCTTAGTCGTAGATTGGTTTTTGTTTTTTCTGCAGAATCTTGTAATAGTTGTTTCATGGGGCTGTCGAATGAACTGGTTGTGCAAATTCTCTGTGAAAAATCATGCATGTGTTTGTAACGCATTTGCACTGTATTTCACACCAAAATGTGGCAATTTTCGCTGTAGACCTGCTAGATTACACGCTTTTATTTTTTGTTACTCTAAAGATGGCAAAGTGTCTTTCGTTTTTTGTGATGTGGATTGAATATTTTATAGATTATACAGCAACACAACGTAGCCTCAGTTTCATATTAACAATCAGTTTTTTACCGCTAGTGTTGCAACGTAGCTGATAATACCTTATTGTTGCCCAACTGATTGTCAAATTATTTGTGAAATGGGTTCTGGCAATGCTGGTCCCCAACAGCAGCTTCAGGATATACCCTGAACTGCACAAACGACGAGGGTCGACCTATACTGACTGGCACCGAAATTTGTAGATGTATATATTCCGAAATGACGTTCGTCCTGATGAATCTATCCACGGGTTTTTGGTTCTATTTATTGACCGTTAGATAATTGTGTATCTGGTCTGTGATGACGTTTGTGCCAGCAAAACGAATAAATGGGTTCATATTTTCTGTTCGTCTTTAAATTGCTTGTTGGTTGTTACGTATTGTACTGTTGCAAAGAACACAAGCGTCAGTTCGTACTTGGATTGGTTTCTGTAAATTATTACAGTCGGCAGTTGGCTGGTTCATATTTTGAACGTTTTCAGTGCATCACAATAACAGCAATACATCTTCGTTCAGACTCCGAAATCTATCCGAATGGTGTTTTTCACGTGCAACGGTTGCGGCGAAGCGCTGAAGAAGAATCAAGTGGAGAAACATCCGATCAGATGCCGCACATCTAGTGGCTTGGACTGCATCGATTGCAGCAAGACATTTCGGGTTTGTGTCTTGAATCCGAGAACACCATTGTTGTATTTGTTGCCGTGAATCATGAAGTGACTCAATGCACTGGAAAAAGTTCCGAATGTTTTTGGCTCGCGTTTTGGTCTTTTGCCTTTCGGTTCTCACTCCATGTGAACAACAACTCTTCGTGATCGTGTCATATTGAGGGCAGACTGCACATACAACTGTGCTGTCTGTGGGGTCATCTTGACGGACAAATTTGACGGATAAATTTGATATTGATGTCCTTCTTCAGGACGAGTCATGGAAGTCTCACAACGCGTGCGTGACGGAGCAAGAAAAGTACGGCGGGAAAGGATTTGTTGCAAAACCGGCCAAGAACCAAATCAAACAACAAAGCTGGACTGAACAGGTGGTGTCTCGTCACGTATTATACCGTCTGCCAGAGTGGTGTCGTTGAGAAATCAAAATGTTCCCATACCCAGCCCAATTTTCGGGAAATTTCCCATACATTCCCCCAAAAATCAAAAATTTCCCAGAACAGGGGGGTTTCTCCAAAAACTCAAAAATTTCCCAAACCCGAAGGTGGGGGTTTTGAAAAAATGACCCCAAAAATCTTCTAAAAGTGCCAAAAAATTGGTCTAAAAAGGTCACGAAAAGTGAAAAGAAAAGACGAAAAATGGTCACTTTTGGTACTTCTCGGGGTCAAAAAGTCATTTGTTAGGGGTGCTTGTTCCACAAGTGGAAAATTTCCCATACCCCCGGCCGATTTCCTATACCCCATACCAGGGGGGTAACCCCCCCAAACGACACCACTGGTCTGGCAGTTCGGGCTTTGTTATGTACCGCAAAATGGGCCTGGAATTATCTGTCGCTAGCATTTCTGTCGGCCTATCATTCTGCACTGACGATGGCTAGAGCAAAAAAACTGAATCTGAAAAATTTGGTGCCTCTATTGACTGCATAGCACGCTGTCAGCAGCTTCGAACCTTTCACAGCTGACACGCTGATCGATCCCTAGTGGGCTCATCGGGAACTTTTCTGCAAATGAGATGTCGTCGTCACTTACCTGCATTGTTCAGGTGCACTCGGCCATTCAGCAATGTGATGCCAAGGACAGACATTTGCGTGATGTGCTGGAACGGATGAGTTCGGTACGAGAACATTCCACGCAAACAGAAGCCGTTCGTCAATTTTCTTGGTTCGTGTACGCTTTGATCTGCACAATTCGTTGCGGTTCTCGGCCTGGGAAAATGTTTGAAAAAAGTCGGTTTTTCGAATGAGCCCTCAGGCTTTTACTATTCATACATGTTTTTCAACGTATTGGTGGTTGATTCCAAATTGGGGTTTTGTTTTTCAGTCAATTCGCTCAACCTGCGTAATCGTACGATTGCCGAGCGAGCCTGGCAGCTGATCTCACAGGCCACCGCGGCGACTACAAACACGACTGGCGATGGTGCTACTGCTAAAAATAATGATGATCATAAACCGTCGATAACCAACAACGGCTTTGAGAAACCGAAAGACAATAAGAAGAGAAAAATATCACATGTTGAGTTGAACCAGAATGATAATACTGACGAGAAGAAGTCAAGAAAAAGAAGGCGATGCGGACACGTCTGACAAACCAGCGGTGTTCAAATGGAAATCGAACATCAAGAATATTCTGAAATCAGCTCCGAATAATGAAATCAAACTGAAGAAACTCGTCAAGTCGGTGCGACTCAAACATGAAGAACTTGTGATTGAGTGTGACCTTTCGGATGAAGATTTGAAACAGCAGGTGATGCAGAAATTGCACTACCTGAAAAAGATCGAAATCAACGGCAATATAGTCAGGCTCAAAAAATAGATTCTCGTGTTCAGCGTTGCTGGTTTGTTGGTGTTCACATGCATATTCAGATATATTCATTCTACTTGTACCCGTGCACACCGCAGTGGCGACATTTTAAATTTGACCCTCGTGTGTGCCTAATTTGCTCTAATTTGTGTTGTTCTGTGGCCAAATTTTAAGGCTTTCCTTGTTATGCGTTGTTGTTTCTTGATTACGGTGTGCAAGTTTGCATCAGAAAAATAAAATTTCCATTTGGAACCAAAACACCACAATGCATTTCCAAACCTCACTTCTTGGGACACTCACTTCCAAAATATTATTTCCCATTCCAGCTCCCTGTCTGAGCCCGGACGGCCGAAAGTTAAAAAGTAGGGAACCGACCTCCATACATTGAATTCCAAATATTTGGTTGTTGCATGAGTTCTCGCCAAACCGATTTAAATTAGGTTTGTGACTAATTAGGTTTGTAATTAGGTTCGCTTGTAACTTGTGAGTGCTAAACAAATTTTTCAAAAAAATTGGGATTTCTAAGAAATTTTGGTTGCGTGGAATTTCCACACCCTTGTGCCTATGGACGTATGGGACAGCCAATAATAGAAAGATATAAAGATAAAAGCGTTTTCTCAAAGTGTCGCTTTAAAATCAGCTCTGTATGCCTCAGACTCTGTTTTTTAGTATCGTAGTTCTATGCAGTTTCATCAGGTTGCATATCCTTGTTTTATGCCCTTGGGGTATGCTGCCTTCTTGTAACAAACGTGAGCGTAAGCCTAAGCCTGAGCTCAAGCCTGAGCCCAAACATTGGTTCAGGACCAAGTTCCAGCTGGATTCCGTTTAATCCGTTTTATTTTCAAAGAAATAATGAGTCTTCCCTCCAGCACCAAAAATCCGTTAATCCGTTGTCTCATGATCTTCCGGCACGCTGCGTGGAGCGGAGTCTTCTGAACAGAAATCGAAATGACGATCAAAAGTTGGCGCTGGAAAGTGGAAATGAAGAAAATCTTCAATCGAAATC
>JASAMV010001271.1:0-17238 GCA_030248065.1 Rhynchonema sp. JSB1_4
CTCACCTGTTCGAGCACCTGCGGCAGTTTGTCATGACAGCGAATCTGCTCCACATAATCCATCGCCTCTTCAATGTACCGAAACGCGTCCTCCATGTCTTCGTGCGGCACGGTGCCGTAGTGAATACGTTCTTCCAGCTGTGAATATGGATTGAATTAGTGATAGATTGATTGACTGTCTAATCGGCGAGTCAACTCACGCTGCGCCGCACGAAGGTCAACAGAATACGTGTGACCTGACGCGTTCGAATGACTTGCATTTCGTTGGCGTATTCGGCGTTTGTTTCAAGTTCGAATTTGATTTGGCAGTCCAACTGGAAACGTTTGAATTTGGGATTTGGTGGATCTACATAAATTCCCAAACCCAGAATCACAACCGACCATATTCATCAGTTCAACGTTTAGTCCGGCGCATTTCTTCAGAATGTCCTTCGACCCGAATTCATACTCTCCGATCGTCAGCTCTTCGGTGATACGACGCAGCGCGCATAGGGCTGTCAGGATAATGAAACATCATGTACATGTAGGGATTGAAGCATGGCAGCCCTGTTGTTGTGCCCATTGAAGATTAATAATTGTGCCACATATTATGAAACATCACCCACCCGACAACGATACACGCACGCGCTCCTGCATCAACGAGCTGACACCATCAGACACGAGCACGATCAGAATTGGAAATGTGAATAGGAACTGGAATTAAAGTCATAATTTTGATCATCTGAGTCGATCAAACCGACAGCATCGTCGTTCACCTTGATGATCAGGATCGCATAGGGCAACACCAACAGAGCGTGACCGGGATACATGCACTTGAAGTCGGGTAGCGAACCGGGCAGCACGATGTCGTGATCGAATTGGCCGTTCACGTTGATGCATTTTGAACTGGAACGAATCAATAAATCGATCAATAAATCAGTAAAAAATCCATCAATCATCGAACCCGATGCCCGCGCATACGGCGTGCGTCAAACTGAACAGCACGGTGACGACGCCCGACGCGAATACCACTTTGGGACGGAGATGTGGGATCTTGATCGCGTGTTTGTAGAGTGTGCCGAGATCGAATAGCTGAATTGAATGGTATGTTGTTTTCAATGCAAGTTAGATTGACCAAGTCCGCCACACGTAGGCGCCTATGTTGCATGCGACACAGCTTGCTGTGATAACACCGTGTGTGAATATAAGCAATGGATGAGTTTTGCTTGTGCACCGTGTGTGAATGTGAAGCCAATGCTGACCGATGGGCACGATAACTAATGCTGACCACATGCAGTGTGTACGTGCCAAACGGTGGGACTGAGGACTTATAGGTCGATGCCGATGTTTCACCCCAAATACATAAAGCGCATGAGCAACTAACAGTGTCGAACATGATGATGGTGGCGCAGAGCACATTCACCCAGAGATTGCCCTGCGAGAACGATCGCCATCCGATATCAATTCGATTCCAGATCATCAGATGCCAGATGAGTGCGGCGGGTATGGCGGCGATGAACAGGGTGATCACGCGCCACACCTCGTGTGTACGCGAGAACAACGGTTTCTCGTCCAATAGACCGCACTGCAATTATATGTGTGTGTGGGTGTGGTTGTACTGATGATGGTGTGGTGCACCACTGATGTAGACTAAGAACCGACACTCTTCATGCTGTTGCACAATCGCTTCATACAGCCGCCCAACGCTTCGTACGGTTTCGCGCACATCATCGCACTGGTCAGAGCCTGAACTATCAAGGGACATCAGGGCATTATACATAGTTGTGAAACATCAGCCAACTGATATTCAAACCTGTGAGAATGCGCTGGGATGAGCGGCCGATCCGACATCGATGGCGTGCTCGATCACATTTCGCAACATCTCCACCGTTTTGCCCGACAACCGACCATTGCGCCACTCGGAGCGCACCTCAAATTGACAATCAGAGAATATGGCGAGTAAAAACACTTTTGTGAAAAAACTGTGATTTTTGCCTAAAAACTGTCCTTTATGTACATCTGAGACCGCTGGATTCAGCAGTTTTATCAGCCGCACTATTTGCAGCTGCGGCACATGCACCCGATGGACATGATAACAAGAAAATCAAAACACATCAAAAATCAAAAATAATTCACCCCACCACCCAATGTTCACCTGAGCGAGCAACAAGTTCAAATACAGACAGTTGACGTCTTCAGTGCTCGGCTCGACCTTCAATATCGTCGGATCATCTATCCATTCGTCAATTTTACGATTGGGTCCTTCCTGTTTCTGGGCACCGGTGTCCACGACGACACTCGCAGCTGTAGATTAGTCGATAAATCAATCAATCAATAAATAAAATCAAAGGCAAATTAATTTTGATCAGCCATACCCAAATGAATGACCGATTCCTGTCTCTTCGCCACTTCCAGATAGGCGTCGCGATGTTTGTCGATTTTGGCGATTTCACGCGGCGTCAGTTTGTTGTTGCCCCAGACGAAGGCTAGCGCCTGAAATTCACGGTGGGTGTTTTTTCATCAAATTATTTGTCTAATGAAAAGATACTAAAGATTTGAGTCACTACGACCTGTTCAAGTGTCACCCATCTGGTGCCGGTATTCAACGGATCGGTCTTCAGCTGCTGCACCTGTAAATGCAACTTTCGCTGTACGCGCTTGTAGATTTTCGTCTTCAATGCCTGGATGTACGGGGTGGCACGCGTCAGGCCGGTTTTGTTCAGCAATTTCTCGAAAGTCAGGCCTGAAAAGTTTCTCATTTAAAAAAATCGAACGACAAATTTTCGAGTAAAGTTCCCACCTCACCTTGCAACAACAGGCTCATCACAACGGTGCCGCTCACAAGTATGAGGTTGCGATCGACTATCCATTTGACACTGCGCGAGAAATGGTCGGTGTACGCCTGCACACAAAAGGACTGTACGGTCAACAAGTGCCGCTTTGAAACATCAAGTAGTCAATTTAGGCGTATAGTCCAGCCACGAACTCATGAGACGACTTAGAACGGATCCAATAATGTTCCGGTTCCACGTATTTCGGAAATGAAAGAAAGAGAAACGCGTGTATTTTTTAAAAACACGCTCTTCACCGGTGCGTAAATTCCCTTTTGACTCCCAAAACATTTGCGTGTTGAACGACGTTGCTGTTCGCGTAAGCACGCAACAAATTGAGTCAGCCAAGCTGGAACTTGTCATCATCTCTCTCGGCCCAATCTCTTTATTTTGTTTTGCGAAAACACGTTTAACCGGCGCATTTGTGAATCTGGCCAAGCAAGCTTTAAAAAGCGTTAAAAAAACCTGATGTGCCAGCCAATAAGCGTCGTACAATTCGAAGCTCAACAACAACGGCAGCGCACCGCGCAGTCCGCCCCAGACGTAGCACACGTAGTGCGTCAATGGAGCGCGTTGTGAAGGCTCGTTACACATGTAGAACACGGCTGCGTGAAACGTTAGTATGGGTAGGCATGTTATTATTGTTGAACAAGGGTGATACTCTTGTTCACACAACCAGAAACCAGGTCATGCTGGGTCGATTAGGCCCATAGTCTCCATCAAGGAACCGTAGTTGAACTGACCCGATTCTTGTTATCATGCCCATCGGTCACCATGGGTCTCTCTGTCTGTCTCTCCAGTCGTATTATCATGCCCATCAATCTCGTATTATCCAATATGCGCAACATTGAAACATCACCCCTTTACCCATGAACAACATTCGAGCAGTGAGTCCCAACGGGAACAACAACAACGACGCGAGTCCAGTCAGCCAGGGTTCGTGCTGTGAGTCGTTGGATCGAAGTATCACCTCACCGATCGTGTAACCGGCCAGGATGAAGATGGTACAATTGGCCATATATGCTAGGAACTCCCAGATGTGCTCAGTCTCCTGAAAGTATAGATGGATGGGTGACTTCCAATCGATGGGCATGATAACAGACACTTCCCTGTCTGATGAATATGTCAGAAAATCAGAAGTGGCACTATTACTGCAAAGCTGTTTGTGATATCAAGATTCGTGGTGCCAAAAAGGTGACCACCAATAGAAACAAATAACAAAGTGTCACCCACATGCACTGTTTGTGCGTCCATGCGTTCGCGACTGTGCGCCAGCGTCACGCCGAATACGACCAACGACAATACGCCACTGCCTGCAGCAGCGTGCGATGTTTCATAACGGGTATGGTTGGACCGAATTTAAAAAGATCAGCTTTTGCGGACGAGACTCACCAAAAAGTACCAAATTTTGCCAAAAAAACGCCCACCATGCAGCATTTCGCAGAACCAATAGGTGAAGAAAACAAAGAAGAATATGGCCCCCTGCCGTTGTCGCCGATGTCGTTTGAAGGCGTACACGACGAACCACATGCAGATACGACCAAGGATGTAGCCGACGAACGCGCTGATGTTTCAATGATTGCATGTTTATGTGTCAATATCTTGTAAAAATGCGATGTAAAAGTGACTTGAATACCCGAATATAACGCCAATGACCATCATAAGGAGACCCAGATAGTCGCCGTGGAACTTGGCGTCCGTGTCCTTCCACCATTCCAGGCACGCTCTGAAATCAATCAATCATTGAACATTAATCAACAAATAAACAAACGAATCGATAAGCCAACCTAAAGAAGACGATAGCGATTCCGTCGTTGATCAACGATTCGCCCTCGATGATCACCCTCAGACTGTATGGTGCGTTCAGTTCCTCCAGCAATGACACCACAGCGACGGGATCGGTTGCGCTGATCATGGACGCAAATAGAGCGGCTGGAAATGTTTCCAAAATTAACTTTTGTCAAAAAAATAAACAAATATTACCGGTTTTCACCTGCGGCCAAGCTCATATCTTGTGAGAGGAAGGCAAAATAGATCAACGTTCCGTGCAGCAGAAAGGCGGTGATGTAGCAGACACTGGCAATGGTGCCCAGTTGACGCAGATTGGCCAGAAACGCGTTCGAACTCATTTTGAAAGCCGAATCGAAGATGAGCACCGGTAGAAGAATGGCCATCACCTAGTAATATTTTTGGAAAATTTTTTACCGCAACTCGGTTGAAAGTTTTTGAAAACATATTTTTTCCAATCTTACCAGATGCGGCGAGACGACATTGGCGGCCCAGATGAAACGGCGTTCGAACAGCATCATAAAGTCCTTGTCGAGCGTGATCCTGATGTTTCAAGGCAAGTATATAAATTTTTTTGAACAACATCAAGTCGCAATCAACGAACCAAGCCAGCGCGGACACGACAGCTGCGGTCAGGAATTGAGCGACCGTTGTTGGCAGCTTGATGGAACCGAAATGCACGTGACGACCCAACACATCGATGAATAGACCAATGGCCAGGCATAGGAATGGGAACACCAGGATCACCTGACACGGTGGGGGCGGTTGTTGGGGATATGGTTGGCGAAATCGGGAAATTAGGATTCCACAACATATACACCAAGAAGCGCGCATAGAAATGTTCACGAACAGCATCCACGTAGCAGGGTGAGGGTTCGAACGCCACCGTGACTCCGAAGTCTAGTTTTTGATTTTTCTTTCTATGCATAGACAGGTCTTCCTGACTGGAGTCTAAGGGTAAGCCTGGGCGAAACTAAGCCTCGGTGCAAAGCCTACCGGAGATCGAAAAAAGCAGCTGACGTGGATGCTGCTGTAAACGTGAAACATTGCCTGTTATTAACGTGGAATGTTTCAAGTTTACACCGAGGTCTATCACACTGAGCTGTCGACCGAGCTTTCCACCGACCTTTACACCCAACTGACCTTTACACCGTTTCGAAAATATCACCCATAGACAGGTCTTCCTGACTGGAGTCTAAGCTTAAGCCTGAAACTAAGCCTAGTCCAAAGCCTACCGGAGAACGAAAAAAGCAGCTGACGTGGATGCTGCTCGTCTATCTCCCATTTACATCACGTGGCACCATGATGGCCACGTCATTCTATTTGCTGATTCCTTTCCATAGTAGACCACGTGGCATATTTCCACGTTGCCAGTGGGACTTGACGTGGCAACCGAAGTTGACTCTAATGCGCCACGTTGGTTGTAAAAAAATTGAGTCGATCACGATATTTGCACACTATCAAAGTGGGAAAACGATGAATAAATGCGCATTCTTTACTACTGTATTCATTAATGAAACCATCCACGTGGGACACTCTGGCTGCAAAGCCGGCAAGACGAACCTCTTTCGAAATATGTGTAGGGTGGTATTCGCGTTGGTTCATTGAACACGTATCATTCTTTTCATTCACTGAAAATGGTAAAAATGGCAAAAAATTCTGCAAAATTGTGTTGAGAAGAAATGAAATGAAAACCAACGCCCAAAGAATTCCTCGACATCCTTTTGATTCTTGTATTTTTCGTATTCTTCAGCATTAGCAGCAATTAACAAATACGTTCTCATTTGCGCCATGGTAGTGGTGTGTGGTGATGATGATAATTTGGATTTACTGTTATTTCTTGGGCAAAAAAACTGCGATGCGGCAGTGCTCTGTTGATAAAACAATAATGATTTGAAAGAAAAATAAAGTTCCGGCCAGTTTGAAACGTCACGAAAAACGTTACAAACGTGTTTGCATGTTGATCACCTGATGACGTCATCCATATGACCGCGTGTGGTAAATCGTGGCTCAATAATGGCACTGACTGCAATAGAGGTCAGCGAGCACAATGAATTTGTCTTGTGAGGAAAGTGTACTGTATCATGTAGTGCTCATTTTCTGCTTTTATTCACATCTGTACAAATAAATCGCATCATCGCATAAAGAAGAATGTGACTCAAGAACAGAGTTTTGTAAGATTCGTGAGAGAGAGACACTTGGCTGTGAACGTGCATAAAACACAACAAAACAAAAAAACTTCAACAATTCAAAGTTATCTCCTACATGGTTCAACTATAATCTCGTGTCCTTCTGTCCCTTGGCCCCATCGTGCACCATGGCCACCGTGGTGCTGACGCCCGGGAACGGCGGGGGCGGGGGACGTTGATCGTCGACACCTGGCCCACCAGGCGGTGGCAGCAACGCCCAGTCTTCGGCCGTCACGGCCGGCGCATGTCTGGACCGAGGCGACATCATAGCCTGAAATGACAAGGCGGACGCGGTCGTTGTGGTCGCAAGTCCGCTGTCCTGCTGTTGTTGATGAGGTACTAATTCGTTGAGGAGCTGGTCGCGAGAGAATATCGGCGGACGAATGACTTCGCCGCCTTGAGAGTCCGGTCTGAGATCGGCGCCAGTGGGCATTCGGTACTTTCTGCCAGCTTTCGAGGCCGCCGATTTCGGCAGCTGATAGCAACTGCAGCTGCACACGCTGGCGCCGTCGGTGGCCTCGAGCAGTCCGCCGTCCCGTCCGCCCGTCCGCGCGCGCACACCCGTCGCATCGGACGGGTTGCCGCCGCCGTTGGCCGTGATGATGTCGCCGTCGACCCGTTCAAGACCTCGCGCGGCCAATAGGGCTTCCTGCAGTTGACATCGGTTTTTGAAAAGAAACAGAATTTATAGTGTCAGAGAATGCATGTTGTTGTCGAATGGGAAGAACATGTTCTGCGGAATGGGTGACATCCGGCGGCTCATCGCTTTAATTCAGTACTGAAGATACCACAAGAATAACTCCACATATGCCAAATCCAATACAATTGAACAATAAAACATCACCTGTTCATCCCTGCGTTCGTCCTGCGTGTTCATTGTGAGGAATCTGAGCACCAACAAGTTCATGGCTGCCGACAGTACGGTCAGACCGAAGAGAATGAAGATGAGTGAGAACGGCGACGTAGTCGGGCTGCGCGTGTAGCGCGTTGTTCTTCTGCAGCGCGACGAAATCGCCGAAACCTGAATACGTTCACGATTGGGTTATTTTGATTGGCTAATGTTGATGTATAATGTTTCATTCGCGATGGACTCGATTGGTTGCACAATGACTATATAAGAATTCATCAAATCAATCCTGATTTTCAAGTTCAGTCACTCTTAACCACTGTGCTATTTGTGATTCTCACAAAACATTTTCAACAGAAAATAATCCAGCAGATCAACCACGTTGCCGCAGGTCTGAAACATTCTCTTTACTACATGCTTTGTGTGCGATCATGCAATGCAACGTCATTGCCCCGTGACTTTCCCTCTTTACGATTCAGGAAAAAAATTTGACCAATTCTTATAAAGTCATTGTGCAACCAATATTAATTGTCACCAATCAATTTGGACATGATAAAAAGGCTGTGCACGTCAAACCAGCGTTTTCTCAAGGTCTTCTCGAATTTCAGCTGCCATGCATAATCTTGGAGCCGTAAACTTCTTTCACTCTAGCCTAAAACCAACCAATGGTAGTGAGCGAGATGAAACAATAATAAAGAGCATCAAAGTATCCCCAGTTTTCATATCGATTTAATGCATACGCGCCGGTGGTCATAATCAACGTGCCGATCGAGAACGCTATGAGAACCTGCAAAAACAAAAGGAAGAGAAAATTTATAAAAAAAATAAATAGAGAAAATGACTGTAAATCCATCGCTAACCAAGTCTGTATGGCTGACAACGGCAGTTTTGGTTTTGTTGATGGCCTTCTTGATCTTTTTCATCACGTACGCAACGAATGTGTTGAGACGCTCGCCGATGCTTTGAAACATCACCAAGCCAAGTGGGATGCCGGCCAGGGCGTAGAGCATGCAGAACGCCTTGCCTCCGTCGGTCAAGGGTGTGGAATGGCCGTAGCCTGAATGAACAAGCCCAAAATGTAGACATATCCGAAAACGATAAAAGCAAAACAAAATTCGAAAATGAAGATTCAAAAGCGCTCACAGACCAATTGTGGTGATCACAGTCCTTGAGAAATAGAAGGCGCCGGCGAATTTCCACTGATGTCCGGCTTTATGAGGTACGGATCGCACAATTACGGTCTCGATCATTTCGAAATCGGAGCTGGTGATGTTGTATTTGTCAATTAGTCTGAAAAATGTTATGGTATTGTAAAAAATCAGCCCTTGGTCAAGTGTTCCCAGCACTGTAGCATGCCAGTTCCGGACCTGGGCTGCCGGAACCTCCCCGGCGTAGGTGACCAATGGCTCTCAGAGACAAGCAAGCCTCTGAAACATTCCCCCGCAACCATATGAATGTGCTCCACGGAATTTTTGCCTGTGGTGCAGTTAACGTACGAAACGCAGTTTGTTTTATGATACGCATCCAAAGGTGAAACGGAACGTGGTTGGGGGATTATTGATTTATCGATCGATTTGGTTTCATCTGCGTGTGCTAGCTTGCATAATAGCATTCGCACTATGTGCTCACACAGATCATGTGCGAAAGTGCACTTTGCTATCAAAAGAGATCTGTGTGACAGTTTATGTTTCACTCAACCTACAAAGTTGGCCTGGAGCATTTTTCTGCTTATGGCGGTGACCACTCCCTTTTTTGTAATTGACAAGGCCCAGGGCGCCATTGCAGTCTGGCATTGTGGGTCGAAACTGCATCCACAGATGAAACGCAATGCGAGCCCATATAAAATGGTACGTGCAAAAGTGGGTCAAAACAGAACGTTGCTGTATAATTAATTGTTCACCATGACCTTGAAGTTTTGTGAAAAAAAAACGAAATGTATTTTTGTTGCTCGGTCGGACCTTGCTGTTTCAACGAGTGTTTATAAACCTTGTCTTCCCTTGGCCGTTTAGTCGTGACATATTGTCGTGTTAGTGTATTATCCTAACAGTTTTTTTTGCGGTGCAGTACAACCAGTTACTGCGTATCGCAAAGCTATATGTACGCAATCCCGCAAATAAACATTTTTTAGGTTCTATCACGCTCAATTATCAGAGTTTATTATCGTTATTTTGCCCTGGTAACAGTGACAGACCTACACGACCTTGGTTCACAATGCAGTGTTGATTTAAAATGAGCACCGAAAAGTCGAAATCCGTACTCGCGAACCTGTTGAGCGTTGACTTTGTCGACTTTCTCAATTGCATTTCGTGATCTTTTTTCGAGAGCGTCAAACACGGCAGCGCCCATCAGCAGGTAGGTGAACGTGCACACGATCAGTGACAGTGTTCGGATGTTCTGCTTCTTCATATGGCGTCTGGTTGCGATGGGCGGTCTCAACAGGTCATTCGGTCCATTCAAATTTTCATTTTGCGCTTTTTTATTTGGTCGAATGGAAATATTAAAATTTGCTCTCTTTGTTTGATCTAAAATTATGACAAGATAACACCCAGGACGCTGTTGTCAACCAAAAGAACAGACATTAAGCATTGTTTGTGTTGTCGCACAACTTGGTGACATCAACATGACAAACTCAGAATGTTTGTGACGTGCTACTATAGTTCGGAGACTGCGAGCACAGACTTCTTCCTAAAGTTCCTGTTTGGCCCATAAATGAACACTGCTAAAGAACACAGGTCAGCACTTGCGCCAGCAGCACTAATATTCTGATGATGAAAAACTGAACGTTTGAGCCGTGTTCGCGACTGGCACGCAAAACTATGAGAAACGACCACCTAACAGGCACAAAAACTTAGCTCGAAGCGGAGTGAAGTCCAACGAAATAACGGTATGGCTGAAAAAGCTAACAAATTATAAGTCCGGCGTGCACCGAATGGCAAATGAGCGAAAAGTGGTGAAGAGTGACTTATACGACCACCACACTTGGTCACACCTTATAAGCACCTGCAGATGCTCTGGTTATTTGGTCCGCACTGAGTATTGGCACACAACATTGGAGGGCTTTTATTAGGTCGGGGCTTCTGTTTTTCAGCAACCCTCTAACCCCGAGGCTTCTATTAGAGGGGTGGGCTTCTATTGGGATGGGGCTTATCGATTTTTCAGCAACCCTCTAACCCCGGGGCTTCTATTAGAGTGGTGGGCTTCTACTCGGAGGGGGCTTATCGATTTTGCAGCAACCCTCTAACCCCGGGGCTTCTATTAGAGGGGTGGGCTTCTACTCGGAGGGGGCTTATCGATTTTTCAGCAACCCTCGGACCCCGGGACTTCTATTGGAGGGGGCTTCTGTTTGAGGGGGCTTCTATTTTTTCGAGGTATGCCGGACCCCTGGGCTTTTGTTGGAGGGGCCTCTATTAGAGGGGCTTCCATTGAAACAAATACGGTGGTTCTTGGGGCTTGCCTTGGCCTAGTTCTTGCGTCAATAAAAGCTCAGCTCACAATCACAGATCGTTTCGAACTGAGATCACATTATTAAAACAAAAACGTTTTCCTGCACTGGGTCTTTTCGCACCTGAAGGGTTTTGCTCCTTGGTTTCTAACCTCTGAACATAATTAGACTGGTTTCATGCAGGTTTTTGCTCATCGAAGCATTCGTGCACGTCTACTGAATCAGGATTGTTGCAATTTTGACAAATTAGTCACTTCTAAACATAACTAAGTCGGTGATGATTAAAACAGCCATGTGCGTCTGTGTGCTCATCCACGTCGCACTGCACTCAGCAAACTTAGGAATACGTATTGTATTCATACGTATGTTCCGAGTATGCCAGAAGTTGATATACGGTCCATCGATTGATCAGCGTACACGCTTTCTTTGGGTAGATCGTTGGAAACTGAAACGAATCTCTATGCTCATCGCTGACACAAGGTTCATCGGATCGTGCGCAAAGTCAAGCATGCTCGTCGTTGTACTGCTGCGTGTCTGCACCGAAAGTGCTGTTCTCGCATCGTTCATCATTTAACCGGTTGTTTCCCATTTCATCGCCAGATTACACTTGGAATTTGTGTGCATGTTGCGGCAGACATAACCCCCAGGCAGATAACCGATGGCTAAGAAGCTGCTGTAGCGACACTTCGTGCAACGCAAATGCCCCGCACTTCACTTTTTTCACACCGCAAACTTATGTACACATAGTGGACCAAATGGTGGAATTTCAAAGGCAGGCTGTGGCAACAAAAGCTAATTTCCAGGTGCTGTACACCTTTGCGTGTAAACTCTGAGCTGGCTGTGAGCCATTTTGGCTCTCACACAAAACTGGAGTACGATTTTTTTGCTGCTTGTCTAAAACACATAGAAATATTATACTTTTATGAAGCAGCTGTTCAGTTCTGTGAATTCCCGCCGGGGATTTGCCTGAAATTTGAGCCACTTACAAGAGAACAACGTACGCTTTTTAACCCGCTGTCAAATTTGTGCCCTACATTATGTACATTTGGTGTATGTGCAACTCGAACGTCCTGCGGTAGCAATTTTTTGTCTAAGATTTGGAAAATGTTCAACTTGCGTAGTCTTGCTCAACAAAAAACTCGATCTTTAAGGTTTTTCTAATTTCTGATCGTTCGTGTCCAGCATTTTCGTTACTTTCCGACTCGCTTTGTTCAGCTTTTGTGACTTAACCTCATTGAAGAATGAAGTTTGGGCAGAGTTGCGTTCAGGTCACCTTTGAATAAAATTGTGCGCAAAGTTTAATAAATTTATTACCGTTCAGCCTTTGGTATGTATACTATGTGGGATGGAAAGCTCACATGTGGAACCTAATGAAATAAAAACATCACACCACATCACAAACTATCCCCTTTGGTAAAACGAACACATGTTGGGTGATCAAAATGGGCATGCTTGGCACGGTGCCAAAATTGGCGGGGCCAAGTTTTACACATGTTAAAATAACCTTACAGCTGCTGCCCTGGTCGTGTTTACCATAAAACTGGGCACATTTTCAATTCCATTATTTCTCCACAGGCAACCTGTTACACGTTTCATTTGCCAATGATGCCTTTGCTCATGATGTGCAGCATGTTTCTGCACTTGCACTGCATTGATAAGCTTTTAGAATGTTTCTGGAGAGCGAAAAAGGATCAAACTCAACGAAATTTTACACAACCAAATGCGTAACATCAACAAGTTTTCTGTGCATTCAAAACCGGGACGCACGGAAAATACATGCACCAGCACACCACCGGCAAGGTAGAACGTAAATAGGGAATTGAACATTTTTACCACTGTCTGATCAACATGAAATGTATATGTATATGTACATATTTACATACGTTGTTCCATTGATTGTGATTCCCATTCTGCGTGAGTTTGTTGTCGTTATTTCAACCCAAAATTTGCCCACCATCGCACAGCGTGTTTTTACATTTATAGAACCTGCCTTACATGTACATACATACAGCAGAACGACAGCCAGCCTCCCGGTTACATTGTGTGTGGTTTTGGTCACCCTACATGTACATACGTGAGTCAACATTGTGCACCTCTGCGCTGTATAACATAATACCCACATATAATTTTGAACATATTTCCTTTCTGACTTTATGCCAGATAGGTACTATTCCCTTTATGACGTGCTGAGAAACAATACGGCGCACTAATCTAATTTTCGAGGACAGATTTCACCTGGCTTTTATTTTATTGGGCTCATTTCAGTAGGAGTGGAAGTCCAATCCTGAGCCGTACCCAATTAAATTTGTATTTGTGCTCGGTCCAGAAGTCGGAATGCGAAGGTTGTGTCCTGATGTGATCTGATTGGTTACAATATTTGGAAATAGAGTATTTTGATGCCAATTTTTACGGTATTCGTACGGCAGTGCGCGTACCGTAGAATTACTCATCCGTTAGTCACATTACGGCGTGAAATTTCAAAAAATGCGGTAAGTGGATGTTTGGTGCTTGACTCATCATCTATAATTGCCTTCTTGTTTCTGCTGTGAGCGTTTTTAGATCGTATATTTCTGTTTCAACCCAGCCGGCGTAAAATGTTCTTTGTTCGAGCGTCTATGCTTTTTCTGATTTTGTTTTCCCACGTGTGACCTTGTTTTACTGGCTTTTAGGTCTAATAGAGCAAGCGAGAGCAATTTCCAAAGTGTTTCTGTTGTCCAAGGCTTCTCACTGTTTGTGCATTGGGATGTGTTGGTATACGCATAGTTTGAAGCAATTATGCGGACACTGTTTTTTGACGGAAAACAGGAATCTAAACAAATATTGGTCGCACAATGACTACATGAGAATCCATCTCAAAAATTTTTCCTGAATGGTAAAGCACGTCTCGCTTCGCTGCAGATCACAAGCGTCCTATTTATATTTTTCCAAAACATTTCTGCCGATGTCACACTCACGATGGTTCAAGCAACTCGACTGTGATATCGGCAGAAAAGTTCTGCAAAAAATATAAATAGAACGCTTGTCTGCAGCGAGACGTGCTTTAACGTTCAGGAAAAATTTTGGATGCATTCTTATGGTCGACCAATAGCAAACACAAATACCCAACTTGCTGCTTTACATTCTGGGAGCACAAAGATGTTCGGTTGAGATTCTGCTTGGCATGTTTGTGAAGGATATTGGTCGTCCTTTTATCAGCAGATGCAAATCAGCATAATCTTTGTTTCAGTTTTTTTCGGAACGACTTGAGTTGGACCAATAGTACACGTTCACGGTGGTTAGGTGGTAGGTAATGCCTAGGCAAGGATGATGCACAGGCTGAAATTGTGATAAGAATACTGATTATGGGAGTTTTTTCGGCCGGGGTTCGTTGAAATAGCAATTTCTTATGCCTAAAGCCCATAAGTAATCTCCCAGGAAAGGTTAGGTAGCCGAGTTCGAAAGTAAGACTCCTGCTTGAGCATCATAATTCGAACGTGAATATGGATTCCCCCACACGCGAAAAACGTCAATTTCAGATGCAATGCCGGTGCAAAGCGCTTCGTAATTTTGTATTTATCGTCGGATATCTCGACTAAGCGCAAAGACGCAGAGCGCAGGCGAAAGAGTGTTTATCCTTTGGCACGCGCACAAGACAAGAAGTATTCAAGATTATTGGGTGTGTCAAGAAAATAGGTGCCATTTTTCTGCTACGCTGATTGCACCCAGCACTAAGGTTCCAGCAGCCTTCATTTGGTACCCAAAATCTGTTGAATATCTTTGGGAACGCTAACTCTACTCTTATGTGGCAATCGCAAGGTAAATAGAAATAAAATCCAATTCTGGTACATTATTGTAACGCCTGTGAAGTGTTCTCCTAATGTAGTGATGTCGTCATGTTTGAATTTGAACACCAGAATTTAACGACCACAAAATTTTAGAACTCAGAGCTGAACTGAAATTTAGGATTGCTTGCAAATTAAAGATTATCCCCTTTCCAGAATTTATATACAGCCCTAGCTCCTCCCCGCGTGTTGTTTGTAGCCAAAATTAGGTTTAATTTTGATGCAGGTCTTCTTACATTTCCAGGTATTATATAGAAGCCCTCAAAGAATGTTCAATTTCTAATGTCGAATCGTCAAATAATACGAAAAGATCAGTGCGACAAGCATGGATGAAGATATTAAAGAACACCAACACAAAACTACGACGTGAAACATCACAGTGACTGACAACACGCGATGCCTTGTGTGAACCTGCAGCATTGGACGGACACTGGTCAAGGCCCTACATCGCGATTGTGTTGCTGTTGTCCACGGTAAGACTATAATTACAGTTATACCCTCCATGTAGTGAATTGATCGGGACACACCATTTTGTTCACTATACAGAATGTTCACCACTGGCCTTCATTGTATTCCGATCCCCGGGTTTGATAGCACGAATAACGGGTGCACGCTACTTTGTCAATTTTTCTTTGAAAAAATTTTGTTTTTTCTTTCAGCTCAACCAATCACCAGAGCAGTTCAAAATTTGAAAACAATAACAGCAACAACGTAATAATACAGCGTTCGCACTTGGTCTCAGAACAGTCGAACCAGCCACAACCTGTTCAACTGCAAACGGTGCTAGACCCCGAGCTACAAACCACAAGGACAACGTTACTGACGAGGCCTGACTCACCACAGGACCGGCCGAGACGGCGAAACGAGGGCCTGACTGCCTTTATGCTCTGGATATTTGGATTACTGTATTTGTGGTTCGTGACAAGATTCGGCACAGGCAGTGGATATTCAAGAGTCGAGTATGTCTAGCGGTTGCCATGATCGATGTTTCATAGAACTTTTGGTATCAGGCTTGGCCATCGGATCGTTTTCATGCCTTGGCCACGCGACCTTGATTTACTGATGGGCCATGCCATTAATTTCGACCAGCAGAAAAGCCTTATTTAGCAACTTCAAGACTGGTCAAATGGTGGCGGCAGTAAATTAATACGAAATAGTTTGTTTTTATGTTTCAACAGTCACGTCACCAAAGGCCGACCACACGTCTGACATGGGCGAGGTTGAATTGCCGGCAAATTCTGTTCATTGAAGGTCTTAACTTCAGGGCATGCCAACATTTCTAAATTTGTCTGTTCTATGGACATTCATTACACATTGCTATGTACAGTTTCCGGCTCGTCCATATACATAAGCTAGTCATTTTTTAGTTTTAAACTAAATCGTGTACAAACCTATTGCATGTGGCAGAATCAACCAGCAGACAAGCGCGTTACATAAGATTCCTGTGGTGCTCTTTTATTTTACATTCAATTTTTCATTGCTGCTTTATCCAGTTTTAGCGCGGTTGAGAAATAAAATGGATCATGTCGTGTGGACAAAGTTGGCTTTTGGCCTGTTATTCACACGATTGTATGTAGATGCCATGCTGGTATTTGATCAAAGCAGGAGGTTGGTACGCATGGAGAAAAGTATTCATCATTTTTTATTCGCTCACAGTTTATAAAGTAGAAAACAACATAACAAAAATAGAAGCAGTGACAGACAGACGAGCGGAAAAGACTAGTGCATAAAAATCACAAATAGTCTATTAAATTTTGTGAGCTTTACGTCCGTATTTTTGTTAGTGATCCTAAATGTCCACGATCAAGAGGGATGGCGGTAATCACCAAATACTGCCAACGGCATCCAACGTACGTCCACGCATGCACAGATCGTGGCGATGCTTGCGAATGGGGACAACGGGCACAAGTTGCTCCACTTCGTTGTTCGTCTCGAGCAGGAATTTACGGCCTCTGCACGAAACCATTGCGATTAATGAACCAAACATTGATAAAATCAGATCAAATCTGCCTTGCTTAGCAGCAGCACCCGACCATGTGCAAGGGCAGACAGGTAGATGTTTTGACCAGTGTAAAAGTCTCGGTCTGCCGATCGACTGTGTCGAAGAACAAGTATTACGTTGGTCAACATTTGGCAGCTCACCTGGCCTGTATCTCACTGGGAATGTGCTGCTGCACCAGCATTCGTTTATTGAAGTTGCCCCTGAGAGCGCGTTCCCAGTCGCCGTGCTCCCACACGTCCAACAACACACGCAGCGTCGCATGAAGCGTCAGATCCTTGCGACCACGCGACAATCTACATATACGAGTGTGGTGAAACATTTCGGTTTTCGGTTATCGGCT
>JASAMV010001272.1:0-10708 GCA_030248065.1 Rhynchonema sp. JSB1_4
CAGTGTTCGAACGGGATTCATTTTTAATCCCGGGATCGGGATCGGGACTGGGATCAAGAAAGTGTCGGGAACGGGATCGGGATCTGGATCCCGGTTTTGAAAACCCGGGATCCCGGGATCGGGATCGGGATTGACCAGATAGTCCAAAGGCAATAGTTTTTATCATTTTATGCATAAGATGCACCTTAATGTCACAGACAACCATGAAACATGTTTATCACACATGGATAAACACCCGGAATAGTGATTAAAGCCGATTGAAAATCGAGAATAGCTGATGACGGATAAGGTCAAAGATCATAATTGTGGTCTATCAATGGCAAAGCCTTTGACAAAAAGACAGGCCTTTCACCATTTTCTTGTTTCAAGCAGTATCTTTTGCCATCAAACAAATCAGCTGCACTGGAAAAGAGCTGTTCAGAAGGCACGCTCGTAAGCGGAGCGCTTAGATATTTGGAAGCTAGACGTGCCAGTCGCGGAAACTTTGTATCATTTGTTGCCCACCATGACAACATTTCCTCGAAACTGAGTCCCTTCGTTCTATACAACTTTGTGCAACCGTTCAGTTCTAGCTCGACTTGTTCGCGATTGGTGGTGCTTGCAGTTTCATCACGCTTGGAATCAGCCGTCGAGCACCACTTAGGGGCGCGGCCACGCAAACACGATTGTGGGCCGCGGGTCAGCAATAATTCTATGTCCAATGACCGCCCCGCGTTTGCATGGCCGCACTTGCGGGTCGCGGTTTGCGGGTCACTTGAAACATTTATTTAGCTATCACACACAGAACCAATCAGCGCTGTGCTACGGCAGTCTGCGACGTTGGCTGGACGCGGATTGGTTAATTTTTGTGTGTTGCAGCCAAACAAATGTTTTTAAGTGACCCGAAAACCGCGACCCGCAAGTGCGGCATGCAAACACGGGGCGGTTGTTGGACATATAGAGTATTTTTCTGACCCGCGACCGGCGCCCGCGTTTGCATGGCCGCGCCTTTACAACAGCTTGGCGAATTATAATTGCATAATTTTTTACTTTTTGTTCTCAAAACTTAATCCCGATCCCGGTACTTTTTTGGGCGGGATCGGGATCGGGATCGGGATTGTCTTTTTCAAAATGCCGGGATCGGGATCGGGATCAGAGAAAGGGCCCGGGATCCCGGGATCGGGATCGGGATCGGGATCCCGTTCGAACACTGATAGTAACGCTACGCCAACACGAGCCCGATTTCGGACAATCTTTCACACACAGCCATTACCGAAATTGGTGGCAGATTTTTGGTAACAAACATATCAATATGTGGCTGCTGATTTGGGAAATGTTACGAAATGTTATGAAATGTGGAATATACAACGTGGTGCATGAGGATTTCTCTTTTCTTTGAAAAAGCGTTTTGTTGCACGTTTGAATTTTCTACACCACGCATTATCACTTTCATTTTCAAACATTCATATGTTTACCATCTAAAAATCGGGCTCGTTTTGGCGTATTTTGCCAAAACCTATACATGGAAATTAGCAATGTGCCTTCAAGTTGACAATTTCTGCAAAACATAGGGCGCAACATCTCTATGATAACTGCAATGTCATCATGACCAGTGTTCGAACGGGATCCCGATCCCGATCCCGATCCCGGGATCCCGGGCCTTTTTTCTGATCCCGATCCCGATCCCGATCCCGTCATTTTGAAAAAGTCAATCCCGATCCCGATCCCGATCCCGCCCAAAATAGTACCGGGATCGGGATTAAGTTTTGAGAACAAAAAGTAAAAAATTATGCAATCATAATCCGCCAAGCTGTTGTAAGGGCGTTGCTATGCAAACGCGGGCGCGGGTCGCGGGTCAGAAAAATATTCAATGTCCAATAACCACCCCGTGTTTGCATGGCCGCACTTGCGGGTCGCGGTTTGCGGGTCACTTGAAACATTTATTTGGCTGCAACACAAAAAAAATAACCAATCAGCGTCCAGCCAACGTCGCAGACGTGCCGTAGCACAGCGCTGATTGGTTCATTTTTGTGTGTAAGGGCTAAATAAATGTTTCGAGTGACCCGCAAACCGCGACCCGCAAGTGCGGCCATGCAAACGCGGGGTGGTCATTGGACACAGAATTATTGCTGACCCGCGGCCCACAACCGTGTTTGCATGGCCGCGCCCCTAAGAGGTGCTCGACGGCTGATTCCAAGTGTGATGAAACCGCAAGCACCACCAATCGCGAACAAGTCGAGCTAGAACTGAACGGTTACACAAAGTTGCTTCAAACGAAGGGACCCAGTTTCGAGGAAATGTTCTCATGATGCGCAACAAATGAGACAAAGTTTCCGTGACTGGCACGTCTAGCTTCCAAAAATCTAAGCGCTCCGCCTGCGAGCGTGCCTTCTGGACAGTTCTTTTCGAGTGCAGCTGATTTGTTTGATGACAAAAGATACTGCTTGAAACCAGAAAATGGTGAAATGCTTATCTTTTTGTCAAAGGCTTTGCCACTGATCGACTACAGTTATGATCTTTGAACTTATCTGTCATCAGCTACTCTCGATTTTCAATCGGCTTTAATCACTGTTCCGAGTGTTTATCCATGTGTGATAAACATGTTTCATGGTTGTCTGTGATATTAACTTGTATCTTATGCATAAAATGATAAAAACTATTGCTTTTGGACTATCTGGTAAATCCCGATCCCGATCCCGGGATCCCGGGTTTTCAAAACCGGTCCCCCCCCCCCCCCCCACCCCCTCCCCCAACCCCACCCGATCCCCGGGATTAAAAATGAATCCCGTTCGAACACTGATCATGACAGCAGGGATCATAACAACCAAAATGTAGCACATCAGCGGGAACATCGTCGTTTTCATGACCGCAATCGATCAATCATGTGGCGCGTTGAAAAATTCATGTGGCACAACGAACTTGTGTAGTACAAGTTTAAAATTTATTCACAAATTTGATGTACATGGATGAAAAACAAATTTAGACTACAACAACAAAAAAAAAAAAAAAAAAAAAAAAAATAAAAAAAAAAAAAAATAGACTAAAACACGATAATTAAAACGAAAAAACCAAAAAAAAAAAAAAAAAAAAAAAAACAAAAAAAAAAAAAAAAAAAAAAAAAAGAAAAAAAAAAATATACACACGAAAATCCCCCGTTCAGAGCAAAAAAAAAAAAAAAAAAAAAAACTTTTAAGCACGAAGTCTAGACCAGTGAGTGCAGTGCTAATTCAAATCGAACTAACCAACCTGGAACTTCCGGGCTTGATGGCGCACCAATCATAAACTGGCAGTCACGTGACCTGCGTGGTGCAGTGTCTCTTCACTGTTGCCCCAGCAACGCTCTCGCTGCAGAACTGGAGCAAACTATTTTGTTGTGAACATGAGAAGGCTGATTAAATGGCATGTGTAAAATAAAATTGTTTTCCAAGAAATCAAAATGGCCAGTCGAAGAAAATGCGGCGAGCTGTTTGACGAAGTGCTCAGACTTGAGGCCGAATCAGAGAACGACCCCGAAGAAGAGCCTTATCGTTCCAAGTACGCCGCACGAACAAAATTACTCGAACTTTTGAGTCTTTTGGAAAAAGCAAATGGTGGGATCGAGGCAGCTGATAATGGTCAGATCATGCCACACTTGCTTGTTTTGCAAATTTGGTTGCTTTAAAGATGAAAAAGACGCGTAAAATATTTCGATTTTAGGGTCCGTTGACGATCCCGTTCCCGATCGGTATCTGACACCGTTATTGGCATTTGTGCATCTGCAGCTGGGACGAAATCACACTCAAACTGACGAGCGCAGTCAAGGTAAATAGTTCAGCTAAATTTAGCATCATTCACTTAGGTAAATGTTGAATCAACCATCAAAAAGAACCTAGTGAAGGAATTTTGATTTGTTTCAGGTGAAAACGAGTGCAGTTTGGGTTTAAAAATAATCGACATTCCTTCTCTCACCGAAGACCCCCCGGTCTCGGAACATATCGCCTTATCGCCTGACTGCATCACTGTTTATTTGGGGCTGCTCAATTACCTGGGATTCATATTCGAATCAAGGTTGGATTCCGACCCTCGTCGTAAATACTAGTTTGTGTCGAAAACAACCATAGGAACTTTTGTCAGATCTGATCACGACAAGGCATTGAAAGTGCTGCAAGACGCGGAGTTCGTTTATTGCGCGTTCAAAGTTGAGGTGAAACGAAGTGCAGTTTATTGTTGGTTTGCTTCAACTCGCTTCCCCTCGCCATTGCAAACCTCAGTCTCTGTTCCAGACGGATCCCGATTGCACCCCAGTGTCGATGGAAGCGCTCTTCAAACAGTTTGCTGATGAGAGCGCAGTCACTGAACCGGACATGGTCTCGGCAGGAAATGCTGAATTCGAATCGCAGCATACGCACACGATATATTATCTGGCACAAGTACCACTCACACAACATTATTCCTGCCCAGCAACGTACATCAAAAAAATTTACTTTCAGGTCTACAAGAACGTCGGTGAGCCCCAGAAAGCAGCAAATTACTGCGAAAAGACATTGGTTAGGCAACTGGAGTCCAAGAAATACGATGCGCTTGAGTGGGCTCTGAACGCTGCAACACTGTCGCAGTATTATGTTGAAAAGGTAAAAGTTATTCAGTTTGTCACCTTTGCGCGTTTCCCGAAGACAACAAGCAATCTTCAAAGAGTTCTGTGAAAGTTAGGTTCAAAGCGTTTCCGAATAAGAAACGCCAGTAGTTGTTTGCCCACTTTTCACCCTTTCAGACCAACGCCCGTCAGCCGGCCCACTTCGTTCGCGCGCATCACTGTCTGGCCAGTGCTGAGGCTGTACTCGAACAGGCCGATCAACAGACAACGTCTGCTGCTGTTGACACCGAATGTGGTGAGACAGCGGAGGAGCAGAAAGCAAAAAACGACACAGACGAAGATGAAGCAGCAGAAAAACGTCGCCAAACCAGAGCCGATATTTATCGGTTTAGTATGATCCTAAGTTTTGTGTCCACATCTATGTGCGTACAGGTTTACTCAGGGAAAATGTTGTCACACAGATGTTGGGCAAAATATGGTCTCTCACTGATGGACGCTTCATATGAGCGACTAATGGATCCAGACGAAGCGTCTCTGAAACCACAAACAACTACACAAACTCAATTAGAGGACTTGGAACCAAGTGCTGATGATCAAGTTGAAAATGGTAGAGAGAGCAAGTGTTATAATTTTGCGGATATGCTGGATGTCCCACGCATAACTTTCGAAATTATTCAGCAGATCACGAGCAGGCGTCACTGGACATGTCTTTCTGTGACGTGACCCCGCTATTCCCACAACTGAATTTGACGAAGTATGAGGGTCAGGTTAGTTCAGTGTTGTTTTCCGCATTTGATTCAGCACCAGAGACAATAATTTGAAACGAGAAACAATTATGTGTTCTCAGATTACGTCCAAATACCTGACGGATTTCTGCTCAGCGAGACAGGTGTTCCTTCGTGTGCAACACTGGTTGAGCGAAGCACAGAAGTTCTATCGCATCGACGAGCATTGCACTGACTTTGTAGAAATTGCACAGGTCTGTCTGAGCTGCACAATTCGTATTTTTATCAGTTTTTCCCACATTTTAAAAATGGCCAAAAGCAGCTCTTTTTGCAAAAAATGATTCGCACGGTGACCGTGATTTGCTGTTCAGGACATATCACACCTCTACAAATCACTGGTCGGATTCGAGACCGATATTGATCGAAAGTGTAAAATGCACCGACGCCGAATCGATATGCTACACGAGATAGCTGCGGTTAGTTGTTCAAGTTGGAACAACAGCAGAATTTTATGCTATGGACCCCAATTGTGCCCCATGAACCAAACAAAGGACAATAGACAACCATTCGCTTTGTAAATTGCAGCAACTGAGTCCTTCATTCTACCAGCGTCTCTGCCAACAACTGTTATTCGAATGTGCCGAAACATCGAACGAAATGCTGAATCTCAAGCTGGAGAAAATGCAGGCATATGTTTTCTCCTTGGGTACAGCACAGCGGACAGAAAGGCAACTATGTATACTAACACGTATATACACGCTCTCAGGAACAACAAGAGCACATGCACCCACAAGAGCGTCAACATGCAATCGCCAAGATAAACATGCTGGCCAAAAGTGGCATACAGTACTTCGAAAAGTAAGTGCTGCATCTTAATGCAGCTCACTTGAAGTAAAGCAGTTAAATCGGAACAAAATGATCATTTTCATCAACGTGGCCAATAATATCTCACAGATTCCTCGAGACATTCTACAGCCCAGAAGGCGAGCCACCTGCGCGGTACAGCGAAGAGGCGGTGCGAGCAGCCATATTGGCCCACTTTTACATTGCGAGACTGTGGAACAAACAGCTGAGTGCAGACATGAACGAACAGCTGGTGTTCCTGAGTAAAAGTCTGCACGAATATCGGTGAGAACAACATGCAGCGCTTTTTGGACATGTATGTATATGTACTGTACATGGTACATCAATTAGCACAAAACCCGGCCCGGACATTCTCCATTTAGCTGGATCTGCAACTATTGCGAGAACACTGACCCGAATTGCATGTCGCTGGTGAAAGAAGAGTACGAGGCGTGCAAGGAGATGGCATCATTGATGCCCCTGAAAATCGACCGAATCAGAAGCGCATTGCAGCAGCATTGACGAAACGCGCACATCAACACATGGGCTTGTCGAAATGTCTTTGGCATTGTGCCAAATTGGAGTACGATATTGATGTTCATCGCATCGTGTTGCCAATTATTTACATACTAAGTCGTGTTCCATCAAAAATGATCTTCATGAGCTGAATTTCACAGTTCCGTTTGCTTCCTGTCTGTCTGGCTGTGCTTTTTCGTCGCTTGCTTGATGTTCTCTTTCGCGCTGATGAACGCAACGTTTTCCACGTTCTGTGCCCAACGTCACAAACACCAAGACGTTGTTCCTCAAACATTATTTATTTCACAAATTTATATATTTTTGGTCACGTGATCATAAGACATCTAAAGTTGCAAACACAGCGGTAATCAGTCTGTTCACTACAAATGTAATGTTTAGCTGGAATGACATTTTGACAATTTTTGACACTTTTGAAGCGAAGAGTACTACTATCCATAGCCTTGCAATTCAAGGAGAACGAACACTAAAATTATTTGTAAAGTTTTGTTCAAAGAATAAATCAGTCCCCAAATGTATGTGGTTCAAGCAGCGCTAACTTCTGCTTTGCACAAACCGAATAGACAGTAAGTGCAGTACCACATTTGGGATACAAAACTTGTAGGTGGACGAAAACTCTCAGGAACCCTTGAACATAAACTCAGGACAGAGGGTTCGTTTGCTTCCCAAATTAAAGTGGTTGAATGGCTCAATGTCTTTAGCGACGTTAAAAATGTTGAAGAAGACAATGGGCCGAAGTCCCAATCGCGTAATCGCAATCAATTCCGCGGTGCAAATAAAGCGATGATGACAGCTTTCACGTTCCACCTATCTGAGCTCAATTTGTGCTTATGCGAACAGCAGCGTTGTTCAACGCACATGTTTTGGGAGTCTAAGGGGAATTTACGCACCGAGGTGGAGAGCGTGTGATACGTATATCAAATACACTGGATTTTTTAATCGCGCTGCGCAATTTATTGCGTTTGCGCAATCGGGAAATCGGGCCATTTAGTGTTTTGATAATCAGATTATAATATCCCAGCCAAAATAACAGAGAGATGTATACGTATGTATGTATATAGCTTGAACAAAAGTACATCATAATGTGCAAAACCAGCAAAAATGTGAAAAACCATCAAGAGAACCAAACAGCAGAGCGATTTCAAGCATATGAAAAAATACATACAGTAATATACAATTCAAAAACATAAATACGAATAAGCAGCAAAAATAAAGTATGGAAGAACACGGAATGCCTGGTTGTACACATTTTGTTTTCAGAGAAAAGGTTCAAAAATAAAAGTATATACCTCGATCAAAATTAAAAGTATCAGGGAGCACAACATCAGCAACAATGTAAAACTAAAACGCAGAGCACAACATCTTCTAGACAGACAGGATGAAAACGATACGCGTGCATTTTGGAATTTTTGAAAAGTCAATAACAATCCAAATCAGTTGCAACGTAGTTATACATGGTGAAGGCCTTTAAATACAAGGAAACGGTCGAGCACCCTGCACTAGTTGCCATTCGAGTGCGCACCGGTGCTCGAGCTGGCCGATCCAGTGGGACTGTTTCTCGAATCGCCACCGCCGAGGCTCGATCCCGTAGAAATCGGATCGGTCGTCGGTCCAGCAGCGGAACTGGCTTGGGCGCCCGTGCCACCAGCTGATGTTTCATTTGCAGGGTTGGCATTGGAGGTCACGGCCGTGCCACCTTGGGTGACCGAACCAGGATTACCAGTGTTGGCGCCGGGTGCGCCCCCTCCAATCTGTGCCTGACCACGGGCTTTGCGGAACACCTCGTACTCGACATCGCCCAGAATGGTGGATATTTCGGTCTGCATGAATGCCCACGGGATCGACTGGTTTGGCATCGGGCACTTGTCACCAGACGGACAGTACACGTCAACCTGCAATGATGGGATGGACGATGTGATTGGTTGTGATGGCGTAGACAGGTCACCATCATGGACAGACGCAGATGTATACATGTGCGCAATGTCAACGTTTGTCAATGTTTGCCAAAAACACGCACTTGTACTCAATTAAAGAAACAAACCATTGTACTCACCGACAGACCGGCTTGGCCCTGTTTCTTGATGGAATCCTTCGAGCATGGGAAACAGAATCGATGCGATGTCTGTGAAGGGCATTGAACGAAGTGTGTGTCCTCCAGACGTTCACTGCAGAGCGTGCAGCGGTACAGCTTCATTGACGAACCGGCTCGACCGCCCGACATCGCCGATTGGTTCTGGAACACATCAAGGCGAGTTGTTTTTGTGTTTCGCATGAATGACGCTGCTCAGCAGATTCGTGATCATATGATTGATACACTGGTTCATCGGGTTTGCCCAAACAAAGTACAATGTAAGCTTTGTCTTCAAGCGTATACAATCTGATCTCAAAATGGCGGTCTCACTTGGAAATACGCACAACTTTGCCAACCTGGAGCTGCGCAGCCGCGGCGGCCAATCGACGTTTCTGTTCAGCTTCAGGGCTGTTTGTGCTCGTTGGTGACGTGCTTGTGCTTTGCGCCGCTGCCGATGTCATGTCGAATGCTGCAAGGTTAGAGAGATCACGATAGAGAGCTACACCTACGACTGTATGTATGTATGTACATATGTATATTTTAAAAACCATCACTTGCGCAAGTTTCAACAATTTGCAAACTTTCGTGCGGTGTTGCACTTTTTCTGCATGCGCTGTGCGTTGTTCAACCAACTTACATATGCACTTGTAATTCAGCACTGATTGAAGTTGTCAGTATACCTCCGCAGTTTGATTAAACATGATTACTGCACATACATACGCACTTAAAGGGCTCGGGACATAACCGAAGGAAGGGTAGCAGGACATATTGTTACACACCGTTGGAAAGCATTCCGACAGCCTATGTCACGCACAAATTTTAACTCCCTTGGAGTTTCGCTATCTCTTGGTAGAGCGACTTTTCGTTCCAGAAAAAAGTGAATTTTTGCACAAATTGGAACGACCGGTGCAGAAACCCCAAATGAGTTGAAGGTCAAGTAACACATGGATAGGATTACAACAGCTTCTGAGTAGCTTACCATCACAACTTCAGTCGCTCAAAAGATTGCTTCAAACGGTGAGGGTGCGAAACGTTCCAAAAATCGGCCTTATTTTTCGAGAACACAAGTTTGTCCCTAAATTTTGAGGCCACGCTTAGCGCTGCGGAAATAAGAATGCAATGCAGAAATAGAGCATCGTCGAAAGTACCAGAAAATAGGGTTTTTAATTTTTTTAACTCATGGCTGGCTCCGTGACAGGCCTAAAAATCCATTAAATTGCCGCTAAATTAGGTGGTTACATTCATCGCCAAAATTGCGACACATAAAGGCCACAGATTGTATCGGATTCGAAACAAAAAAATTAGGGAAACATCTGGTTTAACAACCTATCAAGGTCCGAAGACCCCAAGGTCTACAGATCTCTCGAAGCAGCTATACAAACCTGAATATGATATTCAGCTATAAATGCTTGTTGTTAACAGCTATAGTATATGTGATAGCACCAAACAATGTATCTCGGGATTAGCTTTCGAATGATATATAACAAGCCCCAATAAATTCTTACGCTTAAAGGGGAAATTGCACATTCCTAATCGCCTTTCAAACTCTACAAGTGTTTAGACAGTCGTGTGGGCATCATAAAAGTCAAATCACTTGGTACAAACTCTCAAACATGTACCCAGGAGAAACAGTTTAAAGGGAACAATCGGGAAGAAAATTCGGCGCGGACCGGCCGAATTTCCACCTGCGCATTCAGGCAAATTGCCTGATCAAAAAGCTGTCAAGGCGACAGAATGTTTCGCACGATTCTTGAAACTCACTAACTATAGAATTTCGCTTTTCTTTATATTTCGAATTTCGACGAATTGTTCCAGCGTGACAAGCAGAGCGTGAAACATTTAGCAGACACGCTGGAACAATTCGTCGAAATTCGAAATATAAAGAAAAGCGAAATTCTATAGTTAGTGAGTTTCAAGAATAGTGCGAAACATTCTGTCGCCTTGACAGCTTTTTGATCAGGCAATTTGCCTGAATGCGCAGGT
>JASAMV010001273.1:0-22500 GCA_030248065.1 Rhynchonema sp. JSB1_4
CCCTATCCTTATACATATAGAGAGCAGTTTTTCGTGAGCTGAATAAATGAGGAGCTTTTAATGGCGCAACGTTTGGGGGAACACGAGAGTAGGGAGCCGCGGTACGCTGCTCGCTACGCTCGCCGCCCGCCCCCCGTTCTGTTGTGTTGCATTTCACAATGAGTGTCAATCAAGAAGTGTTCTCAAGCCAAACATCGTTTAACCTTTATCCATGCATCACCATTTCGTAATGAGTGTCTGTCAATCACATTTAAAAACAATTCGTAATCAATTGGTTTTGATCGAGAATCCCCGCGCATGTAGGCCAACAAAATACTAACATGGCTACCTTTTGTTCCACTTGAGTCATAAACAAAATAACCATCAGCATCAAGATAATTTAGTTCATTGAGTTGCTCAAGAATATTGTTTGCCGGCTTTGCTATCACGTGTTTTCTCATTCTCAACTATATCATTCAAATGTCGAGCTATCACCTTCCAATGTGTCACTAGTAGTTGATATTGCTTCTTAAGTGGCGTGGAATTGGCTTTCAATTTTACTACCACCGGTTCACACTTGTGTTTTCTCTGTTTACAGTCGTTGCAGTTGAGCACGAGCTCCACCAATGCGTCTACAAAAGGTTGCCTTCTATTACGACGTAAAATTGACTTCGTATGGCGCTTGTGGTTGTTGACTGAGCTAAATACCAAAGAGTAGGTAAATGATTCTTTAGAAAAGGTGATAAATCACCACGAATACGTATCGCCATTATGATGAACTACACACAAACCGCGACCCCAGGGGACGCGCAGCAACGGAGAAGCCGGGGTGGGGAAGCAATAGTTCATCGTCACTTGTTCGTCTTCGCTTTCAGTGCCGAAGTTTATCACCAAGAAATTCCCCTTCCCATTCAGCATATGTTCTTTGAACGGTACACTAGACGATGTTTCTCGCCGGTAAAGAATTGGTTAGCGACATAATGAGCGGCCGACAGTTGGCGTCTGTCCAAGCCAAGGCACAGCAAACCGGTGTTACGCAACAAAGTCGACATACTCTGTTTGGCAGCAGAAATGATTGGAAAAGATCGCGGACCAGAAGGCCAGTAAATTGAAGGTATAGTTGAGAATGAGGAAACACGTGATAGCAAAGCCGGCAAACAATATTCTTGAGCAACTCAATGAACTAAATTATCTTGATGCTGATGGTTATTTTGTTTATGACTCAAGTGGAACAAAAGGTAGCCATGTTAGTATTTTGTTGGCCTACATGCGCGGGGATTCCGGGATCTAGATCAAAACCAATTGATTACGAATTGTTTTTAAATGTGATTGACAGACACCCATTACGAAAATGGTGATGCATGGATAAAGGTTAAACGATGTTTGGCTTGAGAACACTTCTTTATTGAAACTCAATGTGAAATTCAACACAAAACAACGGGGGGCGGGAAATGCAACACAACAGAACGGGGGGCGGGCGGCGAGCGTAGCGAGCAGCGTACCGCGGCTCCCTACTCTCGTGTTCCCCCAAACGTTGCGCCATTAAAAGCTCCTCATTTATTCAGCTCACGAAAAACTGCTCTCTATATGTATAAGGATAGGGCCCGATCCCCATGTCACTACTAGCTGCACAAACGGAACCGCCAATTAAAGATGAGTCTGTCGATGAAGAACTGGACTCGGACTTTATTGATGCCGAAGAAGTTCCACGAGATGGCCCTGAAGAACAAAAGCCCCTGGTTGAAGAAGAACCAGAACAAAAGCCCACAGTTTCAACACAAGGAGACCATATGGAGGGTGAGCAAGCACGTGCGATCGAAGAGTTTATTTCTACTCTCCCTACACGTCAGCAAGTGGCGGCAAAAGACGCGTACAGCGTTTTACATCAGTTGCCCAGTGATTCATTCAAAATTATGCCTGACTATTCTGTTTCTGTTGGTGATAAACATTTTCCCAAGTCTAATGTGACAGATATTTTGCGTCGTGTCTTTTCTGGCGTGCAACGTGGTGTTCCCTCACCGGCTGGTCTTAAAGAAACGTTGAACCTTTTAAATGAAACCAGAAATCCCGGTCTTGTCAATCCGTTTGTGCCCGTGCATGAGTTGCCTGAATAAAATGTCGAACCGTTGCAGTGCCCAGGTTTCTATATCGCTTCACAAAGCCTCGGCTTGGGGTACTACCCCAAGAAGGGTATCCACACACAATATGCATTGATCACACACACGTACATGGCACGTACCAGCGTCAGCTAACGCGCTTCCTTGTTGACAAACATTCATGGTTACCAGAATTAATACGTACATACTTATCAGTTGGGTACCATGCTGTGCCATGGTGACGGTATGTTGCACCATATATTGGTACATATGTTGGGTACCATGTATATTGGGAAGCATGTATGTATGTATGTATGTATGTATGTATGTATGTATGTATGTATGTATGTATGCATGTGTGTATGTATGTATGTATGTATGTATGTATGCATGTATGCATGTGTGTATGTATGTATGTATGTATGTATGTATGTATGCATGTATGTATGTATGTATGTATGTATGTATGTATGTATGTACATAATGCTGCTCGCGAATCGCAGATGTTGCACCATTTCTGAGTTCTGAGTACGCTTATGTATACCGAAATCCTTTCGAGAAATTTTCGGAACATGCCAAAAAGTATGCACAAGAACTGTAACGAACTTGCCTATAACCAAATTTAGTTGTATAGCACCAAAGCTCTGTAGTTTTTTGCATTTTCATCACCCCAGTGCACAGTAATTCTATAATTTTCTCCATTTCCGATCCAATCTTGCATGAAAAGTTAAATTTAGGGCAGAACGCTATGCTTATAACGAACTGTAAATGCATATATTTTAAAGTGCCATGCATATGCGAGGTCTGAGTATGGGCAATCCATCGGCTCATGGCACTTTTTATACATACAGCGCATGCAGCAGCACACGCCATTTTCTAAACAAAATGTACACTTTGAGCGAGTGGCATACTTTAATGACCGCTTTTTAATTTATCCGGTTTTTATTTGCTGCTTTGCCATAACACTTTTCTGCACTGTTGCAAAATTTGGGGATGTTTCAACGGTTAACTGCAGAAAATAGATGCATTCATTGACGGCAATAATGCAGCATGCAGCGTGTGCGTGCGAGTGCCACGAGCTGGCGGATTGCCTATACGCTTCGCTTATGTATACCGAAATCCTTTCGAGAAATTTTCGGAACATGTCAAAAAGTATGCTTATGTCCATAGCGCACTTGCCCATAACCAAATTTGGTTGTTTAGTGTTTTTTTTGCATTTTCATCACCCCAGTGCACGGCCATTCCATAGCCACATGCACAGAAATCGATAACACACGTGTCGCATAGCGCTCACTGCCTGCAGCCGATAGCTGATGTTACACCCTGTCTACTTATACGCGCCAATCATCACCCGCTTTTCCAAGCTGCGCTCACGGGCGTTTGTTTACACAAACCCCGGCTGACGCGCGCGCGCACCTGCGGTGCTTGGGAGTAAATTTTTAAGTCCGTGTTTTGGCTTTGAAAAACTCGACTCCCCTCGGGTCAAATTCAACCGAGTATTTTTGTCAGAGTCAGTTTGGACATAGTCTAAATTCATCCCCCCTCGATCCCAGGTCCTCTTTTCGTCGCAGCCTGTCGACTATGTACATACAGTATACGTACATTTAGGCTGCTCTCTGTGCGAGTATATGGTTAGTCTTGGTCTTGAGAGAATAACGTGTGGGAAATAGCTCTGATCAGTCCGCACTGAGTGCCACTTGCGCGCATTGCATAACGAAACATCAGCCTGTCGACTATGTACATATACGTACATTTAGGCTGCTCTCTGTGCGAGTATATGGTTAGTCTTGATCTTAAGAGAATAACGCGTGGGAAATAGCTCTGATCAGTCCGCACTGAGTGCCACTTGCGCGCATTGCATAACGAAACATCAGCCTGTCGACTATGTACATATACGTACATTTAGGCTGCTCTCTGTGCGAGTATATGGTTAGTCTTGATCTTGAGAGAATAACGCGTGGGAAATAGCTCTGATCAGTCCGCACTGAGTGCCACTTGCGCGCATTGCATAACGAAACATCAGCCTGTCGACTATGTACATATACGTACATTTAGGCTGCTCTCTGTGCGAGTATATGGTTAGTCTTGATCTTAAGAGAATAACGCGTGGGAAATAGCTCTGATCAGTCCGCACTGAGTGCCACTTGCGCGCATTGGATAACGAAACATCAGCCTGTCGACTATGTACATATATGTACATTTAGGCTGCTCTCTGTGCGAGTATATGGTTAGTCTTGATCTTAAGCGAATAACGCGTGGGAAATAGCTCTGATCAGTCCGCACTGAGTGCCACTTGCGCGCATTGGATAACGAATCATCAGCCTGTCGACTATGTACATATACGTACATTTAGGCTGCTCTCTGTGCGAGTATATGGTTAGTCTTGATCTTAAGAGAATAACGCGTGGGAAATAGCTCTGATCAGTCCGCACTGAGTGCCACTTGCGCGCATTGGATAACGAATCATCAGCCTGTCGACTATGTACATATATGTACGTAGGCTTCGCGGCGTGCGAGTGTATGGTTAGTCTTTAACTTGAGAGAATAACGCGTGGGAAATAGCTCTGATCAGTCCGCACTGAGTGCCACTTGCGCGCATTGCATGACGGAACATCAGCCTGTCGACTATGTACATACAGTATACGTACATTTAGGCTGCTCTCTGTGCGAGTATATGGTTAGTCTTGGTCTTGAGAGAACAACGTGTGGGAAATAGCTATGATCAGTCCGCACTGAGTGCCACTTGCGCGCATTGCATAACGAAACATCAGCCTGTCGACTATGTACATATACGTACATGTTGGCTGCGCGGTGTGCGAGTGTATGGTTAGTCTTGATCTTGAGAGAATAACGCGTGGGAAATAGCTCTGATCAGTCAGCACTGAGTGCCACTTGCGCGCATTGCATAGCGAAACATCAGCCTGTCGACTATGTACATATACGTACATGTAGGCTGCGCTCTGTGCCAGCGTATGGTTAGTCTTGATCTTGAGAGAATAACCCGTGGGAAATAGCTCTGTTCAGTCCGCACTGAGTGCCACTTGTGCGCATTGGATAACGAATCATCAGCCTGTCGACCATGTACATATACGTACATGTAGGCTGCGCGGTGTGCGAGTGTATGGTTAGTCTTGATCTTGAGACAATAACGCGTGGGAAATAGCTCTGATCAGTCCGCACTGAGTGCCACTTGCGCGCATTGGATAACGAAACATCAGCCTGTCGACTATGTACATATATGTACATTTAGGCTGCTCTCTGTGCGAGTATATGGTTAGTCTTGATCTTAAGCGAATAACGCGTGGGAAATAGCTCTGATCAGTCCGCACTGAGTGCCACTTGCGCGCATTGGATAACGAATCATCAGCCTGTCGACTATGTACATATACGTACATTTAGGCTGCTCTCTGTGCGAGTATATGGTTAGTCTTGATCTTAAGAGAATAACGCGTGGGAAATAGCTCTGATCAGTCCGCACTGAGTGCCACTTGCGCGCATTGGATAACGAATCATCAGCCTGTCGACTATGTACATATATGTACGTAGGCTTCGCGGCGTGCGAGTGTATGGTTAGTCTTTAACTTGAGAGAATAACGCGTGGGAAATAGCTCTGATCAGTCCGCACTGAGTGCCACTTGCGCGCATTGCATGACGGAACATCAGCCTGTCGACTATGTACATACAGTATACGTACATTTAGGCTGCTCTCTGTGCGAGTATATGGTTAGTCTTGGTCTTGAGAGAACAACGTGTGGGAAATAGCTATGATCAGTCCGCACTGAGTGCCACTTGCGCGCATTGCATAACGAAACATCAGCCTGTCGACTATGTACATATACGTACATGTTGGCTGCGCGGTGTGCGAGTGTATGGTTAGTCTTGATCTTGAGAGAATAACGCGTGGGAAATAGCTCTGATCAGTCAGCACTGAGTGCCACTTGCGCGCATTGCATAGCGAAACATCAGCCTGTCGACTATGTACATATACGTACATGTAGGCTGCGCTCTGTGCCAGCGTATGGTTAGTCTTGATCTTGAGAGAATAGCCCGTGGGAAATAGCTCTGTTCAGTCCGCACTGAGTGCCACTTGTGCGCATTGGATAACGAATCATCAGCCTGTCGACTATGTACATATACGTACATGTAGGCTGCGCGGTGTGCGAGTGTATGGTTAGTCTTGATCTTGAGACAATAACGCGTGGGAAATAGCTCTGTTCAGTCCGCACTGAGTGCCACTTGCGCGCATTGCATAACGGAACATCAGCCTGTCGACCACGTGCATATACGTACATTTAGGCTGCTCTCTGTGCGAGTATATGGTTAATGTTGATCTTGAGAGAATAACTCGAGGGAAATAGCTCTGATCAGCTCGCACTGAGTGCCAATTGCGCGCATTGCTTAACGAAACATCAGCCTGTCGACTGTGTACATATACGTACATGTACCGGAGTTTTCCACTTAAAGCCCCGGGGGCTCTATGCGGAAATTGGTGGAAAATGGACCCAACGACCAGAAAGAAAAAATCCAATTAGAACCTCCGGCGGCTATAAGTGGAAACGTTTCCACTTACAGAACTCGGGGGCTTTAAGCGGAAAACTGGGCGTTTTCATCGTTGTCAGTAGGGATACTTTAGGCCAGCATTTTGACATTCTGATACCATATTTCAACCTGATTGTGAGGATCTTCATCTAAACGTGGCAAAACGTTGGTAAAACAACAGAAAAGTGCGGTATTTTGGTCATTCTTACACTAGTTTGAACTATTTTTACAAGTTTACTGTTCGATGTAAAATCAATGGTCGAAAAAAAAATAAATCCAATTAGAGCCCCCGGGGGCTTTAAGTGGAAAATTTTCCACTTAGAGCCCCCGAGGGCTCTATTCGGGGGGCTTTAAGTGGAAAACTCCGGTAGGCTGCGCGGTGTGCGAGTGTATGGTTAGCCTTTATCTTGAGATAATAACGCGTGGGAAATAGCTCTGATCGGTCCGCACTGAGTGCCACTTGCGCGCATTGCATAACGAAACATCAGCCTGTCGACTATGTACATGTGTGCAACATTTGTGTGGTTTTGATTTTGAACACCGCCCGCTCCTTCCCAATAGTGAGGAAAACTGCCAATACACGTTAAACTCCAAAAGTGGTCAAACCCAAGTAATGGTTAAAAACGAACGGTAATCAAGACCAGAATTAGTCAGCTTGCAGTGTCGCGCAAACGCATATTGTGTATTGCGAGATCGGAGTACAAAGTCAGCCCAACTATACATAATCCACTATGCGAAGCAGCAAAGTCACCGTATACAGCAGGGGGTATTCGAATTCTCAAGATTATATTATTGTCACCCTTGTGAGAGTATAAATTCCTGTAAGCTGTCCTAGGTTTCCGAGTTTTGGTTGATGTTGGAAATTTGTTGATTTGCTTGTTTCAGTATTTCTTTCGGTTGTACTGCACATACTGTACATGTACGTATGTATATATGTACGTTATTTGCTGGCAAAACTGCTGTCAGAAGCTTATACGTAGATGCGTTGCGTCGATCTGCAATTTTTGTTTTCCGAACATTTCTTTCTGAGATTCTGCTGTTTTTATTTTCTGTTGCAGCACTCTTACGTGTTAGATGTTTCATTTCATCTGTTTCTATAATATTGTGGCCAAAGCCGATGCGTAAGCGAACTGCGCGGTTTATTTTGCATTTTTTTGTTTTCTTCCTTTTACGTACTTTCATTCCTGGTGCTCCTTAGGTTTCAACTTGATTGTTTTTGTTGGCCTGAGTACAAGTATTTCATTTTATCAAACAACATGCTATTTGTGGACAAAACGAGTCAGGCTGTGAGCAGATAAACGCGGAATGGCAGATTTCTGCATTCCGCATTCCGCGTTTATCTGCTCACCTTTGCGGAATTCTGCATTTCTGCAAGTAAATTTATGATTTTGGTCAATCCTCTCATTTGCTTTTTGCGTCAACACGCAACATTTTGAGGTCAGCGCGCTGTAAATTGTCATCGTCATTCAAGCACGCACCATTCCGCAGAGGTGAGCAGATGCAGAATTCGGAATGCAGAAATCTGCCATTCCGCGTTTATCTGCTAACCAATTTCCGCATTCCGCGTTTATCTGCTTACAGCCTTAATTAACTGCAAGCGTGAGATCAGGTCTATTTCTTCACTGATGATGTTAACGTTGACGTAAACATCCCGAAAGCATTTTTTTCAGCGTTAACAAGCGTTAACATTTTAGAGAAGCGTTAACATTTGCAAATGTTAACGTATGTTCACGTCTGTTAACGTCTGTTCACGCAAAATGGAAATGTTAACGTCTGTTAACGTCCAAAAGAGCTTTGTATCTTAATACACTAGCGTTAACGCGCGTGAACAGACGTTAACAAACGTTAACATTGGTTTTTTCGCTGTGCTACGCATAGGCGTGTGATACATCGTTGAAAATGTCTGCATGCTTCCGAATTTCCGAAACTTCCGAAAAACTTCCGAATTAGTCCGCACTGGGGGCTTATTCGGGGGGGGGGCGTAGTTGGCATTCTCCGGTACAGGTCACTGTTTTGCGATTGGAGTCCGAGAGCATCAGCAGCTATAACACGTAAACCGAAACAGTTTCGTGTCGTCATTGAATGAATCATCATCATCATCGATGTTTGCCATGTGAAATTTAGTATTCTGCGACAGTCTAGATAGTACTCTTATCCCCTACCAACGAACACAAAGAAACATAACTGCCATGCACAGGCAAGTCACGTTCAGATGCCGCTGGAATAACCGGGTTGCCTGATGAGCGTTGATGATCCCCTCGTCAGGGGTCACGTGAAGAAAAATTTTGGGTTTTCAAAAATTTTGCGTAACGCCACCTTTTCACCTGAAACGGCGGTTGCGCTACCTTTTCTAATTAAAGTTTTTCAAAAAAATCTTTTTTTGTGTTAAAAAAACAGTACTTTGATTAAAAATTTTTTTTACAACCCTGCGCACAAGTCACACTAGTGTACACGATACACGACTAATTTGCGTGCGCGTGTTGTAGCCAGGCGCACATTTCCTAAACTACGGCACGGGGTCACACGCGTGCGTGCGTGACCGTGTAGTGTGTGATGAATCAAAATCTCATTTACGGGTTGCTTGTGTTTTTGATGCATATTATTAATAAATGGTATTGTTTCATTCTAATAAAGCTGCAACAACATCATAGAGTTAAATGGCGACCGACTACAGGATTAGAAATGAGTTGAAAAACTGCCCTCATCTCACATTATTCAGTTTCGCACACGACTACACGCGTGTGACCTAGTGCGAGTGTAAGCTGATACCATAACACGCGCACGCAAATTGATCATGTTGACTAGTGTCACTAATGCGCTAGACTAATGCGCGTACCCCTTTCCCTGAAACGTACCGTAGTTGGTGCTCAGGCTTGCATTCAGGGCTAGGCTTTCGCTTAGGCTGCCAGCCAGGAAGACCATGTTCATACGAAGTAAACAGCTACAGTACCGGTTGCATCTCGTGGCTGTTTTTCGCATGAAATATGCGGCATGGTACATCCTTAACTACTGAATCATGCGAAAAACATGCGAGACCATGCGAACTATGCCGCATGAATGTCACATGATTTGCACCATGCGGCATGAATGTCGCATGATTTTCTGGCTTGGCTGCTGGCTGCCCTTTAGCTTTTTGGGACCATAAATGTGATGCCAGCTGCTAGCTTGAATAAAAGAGTGACGATTTTGAAACTTACCAAAAATCTTGTCAATGTACAAGTGCTTATGTGACAATCTCAAATTCACATTCACAAATTCAATAAACCTTCGAATAAATGGGGCACAAAATGATCAAAATGAACGCTGATTTCAAGATTTCCTTTGGTTCTTGTGCCCCAGGTGCCCTAGTTTAGGAGCTTATTGTGCGGTATTTTGAAAAGCATGATGTGAATTTGAGATTGTCGCATTCGCACCTGTATATCGACAACATTTTTGGTAAGTTTCAAAATCGTCACTCTTTTATTCAAGCTAGCAGCTGGCATCACATTTATGGTCCCAAAAAGCTAAAAGGCACCCAGCAGCCAAGCCAGAAAATCATGCGACATTCATGCGGCATGACGCAAATCATGCGACATTCATGCGGCATAGTTCGCATGGTCTCGCATGATTCAGTAGTTAAGGATGTACCATGAATGTCGCACGGATGCCGCATATTTCATGCGAAAAACAGCCAAGAGATCCAACCGGAACTGTAGTTGGTCATAAGGGGTATATGAAGTAAGTTTTATCGCTAAAATGCGACAGGGGTATATCAAACAACCGCTAAAGGCGTGACACAAGCGATATAGCCTGGTGAATTACAGTGTTAGCCGGTAATAACTAGACAGAAACATGATGACAAAAGAATTAAAGCGGTAAAATGAGCACACTAGACTAATTATGGTGAGCACACACGAGACACTAATGAGGTTCCATGGGTCGCAATTTCTCTAAAATGTAATTGGCAATGAATCAACGCTTTGGTCCACTTCACAAATGCAGACAATTTTCCAGACACAATATCAGCAGGCAATACAATATAGGCTTGATCACACAACATTAGAGGTGATGACGAAAGAATAATCGGCATTTCAGCCTATGAAAAGGACCAGCTGATAGTTGCATGGTTAAATTTATATCGGTTAAAAGAATAGAATGAATCAGATACAATAGATCGCGCCTCTGTATCACTCTAAATGACACGTATATGACACGTCAACAGAGAATGACTGCGATAAAGCTAAACTGCTTCTGCTTCCCCTTTTAGCGAGCAAAGAATGGCCATTACTTAAAGGGCTCGGGACATAACCGTAGGAAGGGCTGCAGGGCATGGTGTCATACATGGTTGGAAAGCACTCTGACAGCGCATGTCACGCACAATTGTTAAGCTCCTTGGAGAGTTGCTATCTCTCGGTAGAACGACTTTACGTTCCAGAAAAAAATGATTTTTTTCACAACTTGCGACGACCGGTGCAGAAACCCCAAATGTGTTGAAAGTCAAGTAACACGTGGATAAGATTACAACAGCTTCTAGATAACTTATCATGAGAATTTCAGTCGCTCAAAGCACTGCTTCACTCGGTTAGGATGCGAAATGTCCCAAAAATCGGCCCACATCCAAATGTTTTCGAAAGCACAAGTTTGTTTCTAAATTTTGAGCCGCCCTTTATGTTGCAGGAAGGAAAATGCAATAGAAAATAACCCACGTATTGCATTGCATTGGATACGAGAAACTCAGATAAACGCATAGTCCAACAATCTAGACGAGTTTCAAGACTTCAAACAACATGGACTTAGTGTTGCAGCCATGCCAACCTGAACAAGATATTCGGCTATATGTTGTTAATGTTAAAGCGGGAGTCCAGGCAGTAAGGTCCGGTCACCAAACTTGCTGAAAACTTCAGATCCGTTTGTCGCAATTCATGTGAATATACTGCAGTTTATATGAAATCGGTATCCTCAATATCGACCGAGAACGATATCGTCAAAGGTACCAACCCAGGAGTATAAAATATTCCGGACCAGCTGCCCAAAAACGACATTTATAACGTGTGAAGATAGGTCACCAATCTCTTTTTATTCGCTGGGTTTCGGTAGCACAGCCCAAACCAGCGTGGCCATCATGCGTTTTGTTCCCCAAATGTTGGTGCGCTTAATGGTGAGTTGGCACGTATGAAACATTTTTTTACCCAGTGCAGTTCTGAAAGTACCGTAACCCAGCGAATAAAAAGAGATTGGTGACGTATCTTCACGCGCTATAAATGTCATTTTTGGGCAGCTGGTCCGTTAATTTATTTTGTTCCCGAGTTCGTACTTTTGACAACGCTGTTCTCGGTCGATACTGCTTCAATCAAAGTTCTGTAAATGGAATTGTATTCGGATTTATGTCGACTATAACCTGTGAAAAGTTGAACAAGTTTGGCGCAGTGCCCCCACTGCCTGGACCCCCGCTTTAAGGACTTTTGCGCATTTGATTGCACCAAGCAGTGTAGCTTTAAAGTAGCTATCGAACGATATATGACATGCCCATACTATCTTTTACTAGGACAAGTAACGGTCAAAATTCCGAAATCGCACACAGTGATGTGACGGTTCATTCCAGAATCGTCAAAAAAGCTGTTATTTAACCTGTGCTCTACAGCTTTGGAATTTTTTGTGGCATGTTATATATCGTTCGAAAGCTGCAACAGAGATACATTGTTTGGTGATATCACATTTGCAATAGCTGTTAACAATGAGCACTTATGGTTGAATATCGTATTCAGATTTGTATGGCTGACCCGAGAGACTTGTAGATCTTGGGGTCTTCGGACCTTGATGGGTTGTTACACCAGACGTTTCTCTCAATTTTTTTGATTCGAATGCGATACAATCTGTGGCTTTTACGTGTCGCAATTCTGACGATGTCTGTAACCATGTGCTTAGTGGTTTTTAACGGATTTTTAGCCCTGTCACGGAGCTAGCCACGAGTTTCAAAATTTGAAAACCATATTTTCTGGAACATTCGACAACGCCCTATTTTCCTATCGTACTTTCATTTCTGCAACGCAAAACGCGGTCTCACAATTTAGGGACAAACTTGTGTTCTCGAAAAATGTGGCCGATTTTTGGAACGTTTCGCGCCGTCACCGACAGAAGCAATGCTATGAGCGACTGTAGTTGTGATGATAAGTTATCCAGAAGCTGTTGTAATCCTATCCACGTGTTATTTGACCTCCAGCTTCTTTGGAGTTTCTGCACCGGTCGTTGCAAGTTGTGAAAAATCCACTTTTTTTATGGAACGAAAAGTCTCCCTTCCAACAGATAGCGAATCTCCAGGGAGCCTAACATTTGCGCGTGACATACGCTGTCAGAGTGCTTTCCAACGATGTATGACACCATGCCCTACAGCCCTTCCTACGGTTATGTCCCGAGCCCTTTAAGTTCTGGAGAAGGAAAAATATGCACAGTGCGTAGATTATCCAAAAGGGACATGATTCTGAGAGTGCAGCCGGTGCCAAAACGGCGGAGGAGAAAAGTGATCGGAGAGAAAAAATCGGTGCTTTCTGGTGTTTTTGGTGTCACTCGAATCAGAAAAATATGGAGAATCAGGAAATGAATTGGAACTAGGAAATTCCCCATAAACTTGATGTTTCACGGGAAGGAAAATTTGCCCCCAAATTGGGGATTTTTAAGTTTGATGAATAAATGAGTTGTTTTTTGTCGTATTCCTCCTCATTTTTTCTCTTTTATATTGCCAGAAGGCTTGGACCGTGATGTAAAAGCAAGAATAGACGAGAAAATGCTGAGAAATGATCAATCTACACAAGAAATCGGGCCTGTGGGACGACCGAAGACCGTCTTTTTTTGTTGTTGGGACACCAAGACTTGGTTTATTCTTTGTTTTGCTGCCGATGTGTGATCTTAACTGGCTTAAATTTGGTTCCTTGGCGTTTTGGCAGAAAAAAGAAAGAAAGAACGCAAAATACAAAGAAAAACAACTCATTTAGACACCGAACCCAAGAATCCCCCATTTGGGGCAAAATTTCCTTCCCGTGAAACATCAAGTTTATGAGGAATTTCTTAGTTCCAATTCATTTCTTGATTCCTCATATTTTTCTCATTCGAGTGACACCAAGAACACAAAAAAACATCGATTTTTTCTTTCCGATCAATTTTATTCCTCCGCCGTTTTGGCACCGGCTGCACTCTCAGAATCATGTCCCTTTTTGGATGCTGAATCCAAGCACTGTGACCACATTATCACCAAATTTACGCGCTTATTACATGCTAGAGCAGTGTCAGAAACAACTGATCTAGAATCAGACTACTTAAAACCTTTTTCACCGTGTGGCTTCTCCACACCGGAGTTATTCCCGATGACTTCAAGTTGGCCGATGTGATCCCAGTTCCAAAGGAAAAATTCCCAAAAACTGTCACTAAATATCGGCCCATTTCTCTTACTTCCTCCTCCTGTAAACTTTTGGAGGCCTTTATCAACTCAAAGGTCATGGCCCATCTTCAAAAATACAATTTATTATCCCCCTCCCAATTCGGTTTCATCCCTGGTCGCTCTGTAGAGGCCCAGCTATTGTGCTGCATGTCACACTGGACAGCAGCGTTAGAGCGGGGGAACGCAGTGGACATCATTTACCTAGACAGCCAAAAGGCCTTCGACACTGTCCCCCACTCTGCGCTGTTGCAAAAATTGCAGCACTACGGTTTCCCCCGCCATTTACTCACTTGGGTAACTTCATACCTAAATGGGCGGTCACAACGGGTTCGGGTCGGTGACGCTGTTTCTGGGTGGATCCCGGTCACCTCCGGGGTCGCTCAGGGCAGTGTTTTCGGTCCGACTCTCTTTCTCATCTACATAAATGATGTGGTCGGTGTAGTGCATCCAGGCACCTACCTGTATCTCTACGCCGACGATATCAAAATTTACAGGGAAATCCGTAGCGCTGCAGATACCAAAATCCTCCAGAGTGACATAAATGCAGTCATTAGTTGGCTCTCTGCAAATGGCATGGCCCTGGCCAGCCATAAGAGCGTCACAGTAAGGCTTGGGAATCTTCCCCAAGTCACCGCTGTCTACTTCTGTGGGAATGAGCAAATTGTTTCACCACCCCATGTCCGGGACCTGGGTGTCTTAATAGACCAACAAAACTTAAAGTTTGAGTCACATATTGGTAAAATTGTGGCTGACGCCAGCAGAATGGAGAAGACCATCCGCCGAAACTTTCACAGTCGAAATCTCGACTTCCTCAGAAAACTCTACTTGGCCTACGTTCGTCCATTACTGGAATTTTCCATGTCCATTTGGTCCCCTCAAAATGTCACCTTGGCCAAAAACGTTGAAAAAATTCAACGTCGGTTCACTTATTATTTTCCAGGCATGCAGACACCAGGATTGGGCAAAAAACGTTTTTTTCCAAAAAATCGTTTTTTTTAAAAAAAACGTTTTTTTTTAAAAAACGTTTTTTTTTAACGCCCAGATGACCAAAATATGCCCCCCAAAAAATTGGAAAACGCTCATGTTAGGAAGAAAACGTGGTTAAATGAAGTAATTCTATGTGTTCTGAGGCAAAATAAACGGGTTTCAACCCTTTTCTAGCGAGTTGCTAAGATCGACGTATCTCGACAAAGTAAAAATTGGTCGAAAATTTTTTGAAAAAAATGGGACAAAAAATTGATTTTCCTTGATAATCAGGGTACTTTCCCTAAAAAATCAGGGAAATCAAGGAAATTCAGGATTTAAAAAAAACGAAAAACGACCCAGGCGTTTTTTTTTAAAAAAACGTCGTTTTTTTAAGAAAAAACGCCGTCGTTTTTTTTTGCCCAACCCTGGCAGACACTGTCTTACCAACAGCGTCTGCATGCCCTAAATTTGGACTCCCTAATTTATCGCCGGACCGTGAACGATCTTGTGCTTGTGTACAAGGTCGTTCATGGTCTCATACCTGGGGTAACCATGGAATCATTCTTTCCATCAAGTGACACCGGCCGCCCAACCCGAGGGCACTCCCACAGGTTGTGTCGGGCTCATGGGGCGGGTCCAGACTTGTCCGGGTATTGGGCATATCGCGTCGTGGACCTCTGGAACGGGCTCCCAGAGAGTGTGGTCTCTGCTGCCTCAACTGCGGCCTTCAAAACTAAACTAAACTCACGTGGTCGAGACCTAGTTTCTCGCCACATTTCTTCAAAATTTTCAGCCGTCGTTGACTGATCCCCTCAGTCACTGGGTTGCTGCTTTTCAGTTAATCATCAATATTCCGTCATCCGTTGCCGACTTTACGTTTGTTCTCCTCATTAGTTTGGTTGGTTGAATCTCGCCGGTATGTTTTCTTTGTCGTTTGTTCGTTCTTGTTCACATTTTTGTTTATTGATGCTCATGTTCATTTTTTAGGGTTTCTCCAGATCTTGTTTAAAGGTCTTTGCGAAAGCGTGCAGATAAAATTTGAATTTGAATTTGCCTCATCACACAACCATCCCAACTTCAAAGGTCTTTGTCGCTCATTTCTCATCGGCCACATCGCATCCCCGATTTCGACTTCTGCAGATCTTTCCGGCTGATCGTACTCCACCCCCGTATCTTGAGCGATGTCCAACAATTTCAAGGCCCGACGCTTTCTTCGGCAACTTTCCTTCTCGCTTCTTCTTCCGATGCTCTTCACGGCAGCTTTATTACGCAATCACCGCTTGGCATATTCTTCCCACGCACTTCATACGGTAGCTATATCATGCAGTCACCCTTTTGGCGTTTCGGGGCTCAAATCACGGCAACGTTCCCTACACCGGGCGCGGCACTCCACGGCCAATTTAATGAGGATCAAAGGCAAAATTTAATGTCCAGGCAGCTTGGTCATAATTGCACTAATAATCAGCAGAGGCCACGCCGTTTTGACAGTAGTTTTTCGGGCACTGCGCAAGAGAAAAAGAGACACAACACCCCACAGACACCAAAAAAAAACAGAGAAGGGAAAAATATCGAAAAAAAAAAAAAAAAAAAGACGCCCAAATAATACTCAAAAACACGAGCCACAAGACCAAAAAGAACACAAAAACCGAACAAGCAGCACCACCACCATGACACAACAAAACACCACGAAAAAAACCACAAGACAACACCCCCCAACCAACACCCTCACACCGTGCGATAAAGCAACCAACCACCAACCCGCACCCCCCACAAACAGAAAAAAAACAAAAAAACGAAAAAAACAAAAAAAAAAGCCACAAAAAAACCCCCTAACAACTAAACAAAAAAACAACATAACTCTTATAAAACCTCTCCCTATTCTACCTTTTGTCACTTCCTACAACAAAAACATGATCCCACAGACCCCACCAACAAAAACACAAATTCCACCACTCTACACTTTGATTTCTTCTCACTTTTTTTGCTGCACCCTTCCTGCCAAAAACTATGTCCAATACACGTGGGTATAGGCGGGTACTTAGATTATTTTACCCCGTGCTGGCACATAGATTATTTTACTCCGTCAGACAAGGCTGACGTTACAAAGTACATACATGGTACCTATGGTACTCAACATACATGGTACCCAATGTACCTACGGTACCCAACATGGTACCCACGGGGTACCCACGTCGTCGTATATCCCGGTGGTGTTTCGTCCGGCCAAAAACTATGTCCAATACACGTGGGTATAGGCAGGTACTTAGATTATTTTACCCCGTGCTGGCACATAGATTATTTTTTTAAGCTGCCGTACAGACAGGCTGATCGTTACAAAGTACATACATGGTACCTATGGTACTCAACATACATGGTACCCAATGTACACTACACGGTACCCAACACTACAGTGCATGCATACATACATACATACATACATACATAACATAACATACATACATATAACAACAACATACATACATACATACATACATACATACATACATACATACATACATACATACATACATACATACATACATACATACATACATAATGTACCTATGGTACCCAACATACATTATATACAATATATGGTGCAACATACAGTCACCATGGCACAGCATGGTACCCAACTGATAAGTATGTATGTATTATTTCTGGTACCCATGAATGTTTGTCAACAAGGAAGTGCGTTAGCTGACGCTGGTACGTGCCATGTACGTGTGTGTGATCAATGCATATTGTGTGTGGATACCCTTCTTGGGGTAGTACCCCAAGTCGAGGCTTTGTGAAGCGATATAGAAACCTGGGCACTGCAACGGTTCGACATTTTATTCAGGCAACTCATGCACGGGCACAAACGGATTGACAAGACCGGGATTTCTGGTTTCATTTAAAAGGTTCAACGTTTCTTTAAGACCAGCCGGCGAGGGAACACCACGCTGCACACCAGAAAAGACACGACGCAAAATATCTGTCACATTAGACTTGGGAAAATGTTTATCACCAACAGAAACAGAATAGTCAGGCATAATTTTGAATGAATCACTGGGCAACTGATGTAAAACGCTGTACGCGTCTTTTGCCGCGACTTGCTGACGTGTAGGGAGAGTAGAAATAAACTCTTCGATCGCACGTGCTTGCTCACCCTCCATATGGTCTCCTTGTGTTGAAACTGTGGGCTTTTGTTCTGGTTCTACTTCAACCACGGGCTTTTGTTCTTCAGGGCCGTCTCGTGGAACTTCTTCGGCATCAATAAAGTCCGAGTCCAGTTCTTCATCGATAGACTCATCTTTAATTGGCGGTTCCGTTTGTGCAGCAGCATTAGACTGCAGTGGTTGGCGGGGAGCACGCTGATCGTTCAATTGTTGTTTTTGAATGTACATATCAATTAGCTTTTGTCCGACGGCAGCAGCGGCATTCGACGGATTTACTTTTCGGTCGCTCAAAACACGTTCAATCTCTTCATCAAGCTGTAGGACTCGGTTTTGTTGAAGGTTTCCAAAGTGTTTTGCGTTTCGTCGCAGTGCCTTGAGCACTTGAGGCTCGACCAGGGCGTAACTTCTCACATTCGACATATTTGAACAGGCCGTTGTCAAATGCCCGCAAAATTGGCGGCAGAATAAGCTGAACCAGATTTCGTCCGTTGTTCGTAACCAGAAATCGTGTCTTCAGTTTGCGCGACTGAGTTTTGTCAGCTAATCTGTACAAATCTCTCCGATGTTGTTTGATTGTGGCAAGCTCTTTATCGGAAACGTTCACGTTTCGCAGCAAAATGTTCAATGCACATGCGCACAGGCATGCAATCAAATCCTCATGGGCGTATCGAATTACAGAATTGAATAGACGAGCATCAGAATCAAGTAATATTCGAAGATAATGTTCGCACGAGCACAATTGATCCATTATATTTTGTACACAATTGGGGTTTCACCATTGCAGATACCAGTACGCAGCGACCATTCTGGTTTGCGGTCCATTTGCAGATCAACGCACATGTAACTGAAATGACATTGAAAGCTTAGCCGAGAGCAACGCAAAAATGGTATAAAAATTACCCAAAATTGTTATCGTTCAAAGCACGATTGTGTTCCATGCTCAAATCGTGAGCACGCATGAAAGCACTCGACTTGCCGGGGTACAACATGCGAGCACAGCAATGCAATGCATGTTTGTCGTTCACACATCTCATGAAGATCAACACACTGAAAAGCATGACATTCAATTAGGGACAGGATTGTCATGTATTGCGAAACTTACCTGGCGTTACGTGTCACATTCTTCCATTTGGCTTTGGTGCTCATGAAAAAGCTCTGAGTCATCACCAACACAGTCACGCTGAAACAAGAATAATCATGTGCGTCTGAGCGTGTGTACTGATAAGGAGAGAGTGTGTCTGTGTCGAGAGTGTGTGTCCAAACTGGTATTTTTTATACCGAAATTCCGGTAAAAATGCACATGCAAGCATGATACACTGTACTGATAAGGAGAGAGTGTGTATGACTCAGAGGTGTGTTCATCATCCTGCTTAGAGAGTGTGTGTGTCCAAACTGGTATTTTTTATACCGAAATTCCGGTAAAAATGCACATGCAGGCATGATGCACAGGAAAACGTACTTGAGATGATGACTGCTGCCAAGAAGTAGAGCTTGTAAAAAGTCACTTTCGCACATGTCCCACATGTCATCGATAATTATAAGTCCAGGCCGTGACTTGTCCAGGTCAGAATCGAAAAGTTGTTCCTCCTTGTCGGAAACGCATGTGCTTGCATGCAGCACTGGTCCAACAAATTCAGCCAAACTGTGATAGATGGGCTGATCGTATCGGTATAGCAACAAAATCTTGCGGAAAGGTGTTTCCTGATGCATGCTGCGGACCAAACGTTCCATGAGATAGCTTTTGCCACTCCTACAAACAAGGGAAATCTACGACCAACGTGGTGATTGCTTGTCATGTCTAAAACCACTTACCCGCTTGCACCACAGATCAGGATGCGTGCAGGGTGAGCAAACAGCAACCGACCAGACTCAATTTGTTCCATTATTTTATTCGCAACGCAACAGTTGAGCAGAATTCAAGTTTTGACTATAAATCGGATAACGGATTGAGAAATATTCCAACAATTTCAAATCATTTAAGCGATGGTCATGGATGGAAAATGCTTGAAGAACACCCTGCATTGAGGAGTGGGTGGCGTAGAAGTCAAGCACATAAATGGCAAACAAACCACAGGTACAGCTCGAATCCGACTGAATTTTTACTGTGTTTTCAACAAGAATACGACCAGTAGCACACAAAACGTCTATGAAAAAAAATTACAGAATAAACATCGGTATAATTAAGTTTACAAGGTATTTCCTTATGATTTAAATTGTTTCTGTACAGTTTGATTTATATCATGTTGAATGTGCATTGTTTCGGAATTTGGTATATAAAATAAGTTGGAACAAATTGAGTCTACTCGGTTGCTGTTTGCTCACCCTGCACCATCCTGATCTGTGGTGCAAGCGGGTAAGTGGTTTTAGACATGACAAGCAATCACCACATTTTTTGTGGCAAAAGTTTTCTCATGGAAGTTTGGTCCGAGATGCATAAAAAACTACTCCCATTTTGGCTATACACACATCACTCTCATCTATCACAACCACTCTCTCCTTATCAGTACAGTGTATCATGCTTGCATGTGCATTTTTACCGGAATTTCGGTATAAAAAATACCAGTTTGGACACACACACTCTCTCGAGTCATACACACTCTCTCCTTATCAGTACAGTGTATCATGCTTGCATGTGCATTTTTACCGGAATTTCGGTATAAAAAATACCAGTTTGGACACACTCTCTCTCGAGTCATACACACTCTCTCCTTATCAGTACAGTGTATACTTCTTCTACCTATAATCCAGTTTGACACACCTCAAAAAAACACACGCTCAGACGCACATGATTATTCTTGTTTCAGCGTGACTGTGTTGGTGATGACTCAGAGCTTTTTCATGAGCACCAAAGCCAAATGGAAGAATGTGACACGTAACGCCAGGTAAGTTTCGCAATACATGACAATCCTGTCCCTAATTGAATGTCATGCTTTTCAGTGTGTTGATCTTCATGAGATGTATGAACGACAAACATGCATTGCATTGCTGTGCTCGCATGTTGTACCCCGGCAAGTCGAGTGCTTTCATGCGTGCTCACGATTTGAGCATGGAACACAATCGTGCTTTGAACGATAACAATTTTGGGTAATTTTTATACCATTTTTGCGTTGCTCCCGGCTAAGCTTTCAATGTCATTTCAGTTACATGTGCGTTGATCTGCAAATGGACCGCAAACCAGAATGGTCACTGCGTACTGGCGTCTGCAATGGTGAAACCCCAATTGTGTACAAAATATAATGGATCAATTGTGCTCGTGCGAACATTATCTTCGAATATTACTTGATTCTGATGCTCGTCTATTCAATTCTGTAATTCGATACGCCCATGAGGATTTGATTGCATGCCTGTGCGCATGTGCATTGAACATTTTGCTGCGAAACGTGAACGTTTCCGATAAAGAGCTTGCCACAATCAAACAACATCGGAGAGATTTGTACAGATTAGCTGACAAAACTCAGTCGCGCAAACTGAAGACACGATTTCTGGTTACGAACAACGGACGAAATCTGGTTCAGCTTATTCTGCCGCCAATTTTGCGGGCATTTGACAACGGCCTGTTCAAATATGTCGAATGTGAGAAGTTACGCCCTGGTCGAGCCTCAAGTGCTCAAGGCACTGCGACGAAACGCAAAACACTTTGGAAACCTTCAACAAAACCGAGTCCTACAGCTTGATGAAGAGATTGAACGTGTTTTGAGCGACCGAAAAGTAAATCCGTCGAATGCCGCTGCTGCCGTCGGACAAAAGCTAATTGATATGTACATTCAAAAACAACAATTGAACGATCAGCGTGCTCCCCGCCAACCACTGCAGTCTAATGCTGCTGCACAAACGGAACCGCCAATTAAAGATGAGTCTATCGATGAAGAACTGGACTCGGACTTTATTGATGCCCAAGAAGTTCCAAAAGACGGCCCTGAAGAACAAAAGCCCGTGGTTGAAGTAGAACAAAAGCCCACAGTTTCAACACAGGGAGACCATATGGAGGGTGAGCAAGCACGTGCGATCGAAGAGTTTATTTCTACTCTCCCTACACGTCAGCAAGTCGCGGCAAAAGACGCGTACAGCGTTTTACATCAGTTGCCCAGTGATTCATTCAAAATTATGCCTGACTATTCTGTTTCTGTTGGTGATAAACATTTTCCCAAGTCTAATGTGACAGATATTTTGCGTCGTGTCTTTTCTGGTGTGCAGCGTGGTGTTCCCTCGCCGGCTGGTCTTAAAGAAACGTTGAACCTTTTAAATGAAACCAGAAATCCCGGTCTTGTCAATCCGTTTGTGCCCGTGCATGAGTTGCCTGAATAAAATGTCGAACCGTTGCAGTGCCCAGGTTTCTATATCGCTTCAC
>JASAMV010001273.1:27500-58415 GCA_030248065.1 Rhynchonema sp. JSB1_4
TGGGGGGTATTGGTCCAGAAGTCAAAAACGGGGGTATAAAAATTGGTCGAAATTATGCTAATAAGCCTTAAAATGCGTATTTTTGTGCACGTGTGAGAAAATTTGAACGAATTTGACCGTTTTGGCCCATAAAATGGTCATTTTGGCACTAAAATCGACACTTTTTTTACTTGATGACCGGAGCAAGAAAGCTAGCTAGCCAGTTTGGGGGGTATGGGTTTCGGAGCAAGAAAGCTACCTAGCAGTTGGGGGGTAATACCCCCCCCCATACCCCGGGGCTTCCTAAACCTCACCGACCTCACACCTCACCCTCACCGCGTCCTAAACCTCACCACTGTCCAACCTCGCCCTACCTAAACCTCACCACCTTTGAACCTCACCCACCCTAAACCTCACCACCCTCACCCTTCCTAAACCTCACCGCCCCCAAACCTCACCCGCCCTAAACCTCACCACCTCACCACCTCACCAACCTCACCAACCTCACCACCTCACCAACCTCACCACCTCACCACCTCACCACCTCACCAACCTCACCACCTCACCAACCTCACCACCTCACCAACCTCACCACCTCACCACCTCACCAACCTCACCACCTCACCACACCGCCTCACCAACCTCTACCTCACCACCCAGTGTAGTTCCTGGTCCGGAGGGGGAGATAGCGGACCATCCGTTTTTTTTCGGAGGGGGAGATAGTGTACCCCCGAGGGGGGAAGGGGGGAAGAGCCAAATCCAGGAAAAAGTCACTTTTTGAGGTAGAAAATTTGACCTATTTTTGCCCCTTTTTTGGAAAAAAATCTTCATAAAAAGGGTATTTTGGCGATTTTTGAGAACATTGACCTGAAAATCACACATTTTTGGCCTAAAAATGCCCATTTTAGGCCTAAAAAATGCCTATTTTAGGCAAAAATTGGGGGAGATAGTGTACCCGGAGGCAGGGGGAGATAGGGGGATAGTGTACCACCCGAGGGGGAGATAGCGTACCCGAGGGGGGACCCCCCTCCCCCCAGGAACTACACCGTCACCACCTACCACCTCACCACCCCAGCAATCTCACCACTCCAGCAACTTCACCACCTCACGATATCACCGACCCCACCTCACCCTCCCTCTGTTGTGACAAATTTGTGTAGGCTAATGTTGTGACTAGGCAGCATGTGAGCTTAGTACACTCACATGACTGATAACAGCTTGTGAATGTAATTTGAGGAAGTGGTGTGTACCTTTAAATGGTAGACCGGCTCGAAAATTTCCCCAAATCTGGAGGTTGCGTTGGTTGCAATGGTGTAGCAAGGGGGGTGTGCGTGGGGGTCCCCCCAGGCACAGTAGGTAGGTTGCCGCCCCTCACCTGGTACAGTAGGTAGCTTGCCGCCCCTCCCCTGGTACAGTAGGTAGGTTGCCGCCCCACCTAACTTTTCACCCAAAACATTCATTTTTGGCTTAAAATTGCATAGGTAAAATTACCATATTTGTCTGCAAATAGGCGGAAAATCGCGCGCTGCGCGCGAAATTAGTGTTTTAGGCCACATTTTCTTCAGTATTTAGACATAAAAATTTCGGTTTCCAGGTGACCCCCCAAGTGGTACGACCCCCCCCCCTAGCTCGGCTGGTACAGTAGGTAGATTGCCGCCCCGCATTTTGGGTGGTACAGTAGGTTGCCGCCCCGCCTGGGTAGCTACACCACTGCGGTGAGGTGGTGAGGTTGGTGAAGTGGTGAGGTGGTGAGGTTGGTGAGGTGGTGAGGTCGAGGTGGTGAGGTTGGTGAGGTGGTGAGGTTGGTGAGGTGGTGAGGTTGGTGAGCTTGGTGAGGTTGGTGAGGTGGTGAGGTTGGTGAGGTGGTGAGGTGGTGACGTTGGTGAGGTGGTGAGGTTAGTGAGGTGGTGAAGTTAGTGAGGTGGTGAGGTTGGTGAGGTGGTGAGGTTGGTGAGGTGGTGAGGTTGGTGAGGTGGTGAGGTTGGTGAGGTGGTGAGGTGGTGAGGTTGGTGAGGTGGTGAGGTTGGTGAGGTGGTGAGGTTAGTGAGGTGGTGAAGTTAGTGAGGTGGTGAGGTTGGTGAGGTGGTGACGTTGGTGAAGTGGTGAGGTGGTGAGGTTGGTGAGGTGGTGAGGTTGGTGAGGTGGTGAGGTTGGTGAGCTTGGTGAGGTTGGTGAGGTGGTGAGGTTAGTGAGGTGGTGAAGTTAGTGAGGTGGTGAGGTTGGTGAGGTGGTGAGGTTGGTGAGGTGGTGAGGTTGGTGAGGTGGTGAGGTTGGTGAGCTTGGTGAGGTTGGTGAGGTGGTGAGGTTAGTGAGGTGGTGAAGTGGTGAGGTGGTGAGGTGGTGAGGTCGAGGTGGTGAGGTTGGTGAGGTGGTGACGTTGGTGAAGTGGTGAGGTGGTGAGGTTGGTGAGGTGGTGAAGTGGTGAGGTGGTGGTGGTGATGGTTGATAGTGAGGTTGGTGAGGTTGACGTTGGTGAAGTGGTGAGGTGAGGTTGGTGAGGTAGTGAGGTTGGTGAGGGTGAGGTTGGTGAGCTTGGTGAGGTTGGTGAGGTGGTGAGGTTTGTGAGGTGGTGAAGTTAGTGTGGTGGTGAGGTTGACAAGGTGGTGAGGTTGGTGAGGTTGGTGGGAGGTGAGGTTGGTGAGAGATGGTGAGGTTGGTGAGGTGGTGAGGTTGGTGAGGTAGTGAGGTTGGTGAGGTGGTGAGGTTAGTGAGGTGGTGAAGTTCTCAGTGAGATGGTGAGGTTGGTGAGGTGGTGACGTTGGTGAAGTGGTGAGGTGGGTGAGGTGGTGAGGTTGGTGAGGTGGTGAGGTTGGTGAGGTGGTGAGGTTGGTGAGGTTGGTGAGGTTGGTGAGGTGGTGAGGTTAGTGAGGTGGTGAAGTTAGTGAGGTGGTGAGGTTGGTGAGGTTGGTGAGGTGGTGAGGTTGGTGAGGTGGTGAGGTTGGTGAGCTTGGTGAGGTTGGTGAGGTGGTGAGGTGGTGAGGTTGGTGAGGTGGTGAGGTTGGTGAGGTGGTGAGGTTGGTGAGCTTGGTGAGGTTGGTGAGGTGGTGAGGTTAGTGAGGTGGTGAAGTTAGTGAGGTGGTGAGGTTGGTGAGGTGGTGAGGTTGGTGAGGTGGTGAGGTTTAGGGAGGGTGAGGTTTTGGGGCGGTGAGGTTTAGGGTGGGTGAGGTTGGGTGAGGTTGGGTGGTGAGGTTTAGGGTGGGTGCGGCTTGGGAGCGGTGAGGTTTAGGGTGGGTGAGGTTTTATGGTGGTGAGGTTTAGGAAGGGTGAGGGTGGTGAGGCTGGTGAGGTCGGTGAGGTTTAGGAAGCCCCCCATACCCCCCCCCCCCCCAACCACATCACTGTGGTCTCTGGACTATGGGTGGGCACAATACCCAATACGAATACCACCCAAACCAAACCAGTGTTTGTATTGGTATTGGGTGATGCTGGTATTGGGTATTAGGTATTGGTATTGAAGCTGCCTGGTATTGGTATTGGGTTTGCCCAGGTATTGGTCAAAACCAATCCGATACTAATCCAGTAAAACCCAATACCAAACCAATACCAAACCCAATACCTGCCTAAAAACCCAATACCAAACCAATACCAACCCAATACCAGACCAAAAACCCAATACCAAAGCAATACTAAGACCAATACCCAGATCCAATACCGACCCAATACCAAAACCCAATACCAGGCACTCAGTATTATTATCTATTGGGTATTGTATTGGGTAGGCCTGGGCACAATACCACTTTTACACCCAATACCAATACCCAATACCAATACGGCCCACCAAACCCAAACCAGACCGAATTGGACCCAAACCAAACCGGGCGAGACCCAAACCAAACCAAACCCAGAGTCCTCCGGAGGGGGAGGACGCGACACCCTTTTTCGGAGGGGGAGATAGTGTACCCCCGAGAGGGGGAAGGGGGGGTGTCGCGGCTTTGTAAGCCACGATCGCATCGTTGCCCTGGCAGCCGTCAGGTTGCGGGGTGCTGGTACGCCCAGCACTGTTGTAACCTCACGGAACCAGCCTGCGGTGCAGTCGTGTACAGACTTGGCGGCTACACGCTCGCTTAACTTACACTTGTCATATTCTCATGCAAAAGCGTATCCAATTTCCTTTGGCAACATCATGCTTAACCTTGTCTGTATCTTCGCTCAAACAAAGGTGAGGCAATTCAGAATATTACAACGACTGCAGCATTGATTTCATGCGATAATGTTTTCACAGATGTGCACATGATTGTGGTTAGTTTAATGTAATTCTACAGACCCAAGCCACGTAAAAACTAAATGACTAATCATCCTTTGTGTCGCGCAAATGCGCATCTTATTCTGACTGCATGTTTAGTTTCGATTTTCATTCTCTCCTTTTAGTCTCTCATATTTTCCCAACCTTTTCGTACCTTTTCTGACACCAATTTACGGATCTTAAAATAAAACTTGAAATAGCTAAAACTTGAAGCTCAATATTTGTTGTGACAACAGTTAAGAGAGAACACACAACACACACTATACTACACAGCTCCACAGTCACGACAAAAGTGGTGCCTGTGGGTGGAAAAGAAAGCTGTGCAAAACCAGCACGAACCTGATTGCTGAGCTTGAGTTCGTGTACTCGGATTCTGCTCAACACAATCAGTCACTACTTTCCAGACAAAACACTTTCTGATCCTCGGATCACCGTCGAACTTTGACTGGTTCATTGGAAGTTATCCAATATTTCCCTTGAATTTTCAGGTGCTCACTTCGCGTGAAATTTCCCGCATTTCAGCAGGAGCTTCTCGTTTTGCAACTGTTTGGTGCCACACGGACATACCCCAGCGACAGCGTTGATCTCTGCCGGCAAATTGAGACAACTGCTACTCAAGTTTGGGACGGAACGCTCTGCAGTTTAAATTTTCAACTGTGTTTGAAAACTGCAGTCAGCACACGTTATTTTGGGCCCTTGTTTTGCATTCAATTGCAATTTCTGTACACTAGGATAGTGTACTTGTACACACACATTCGGTACATATTTTTGGTGCACTGGGCTGTCAGCGACTGATCACCGCTGCAGGATACGCACATTCACAATGGAAAGTACCGATTTTGAGAATGTCCGGGACGCACTCGAAGAAGCGAAAGAGAACCTGCTGGCGGCAGTTCTTGAAACTGAACAGTACATTTATGTACCAAAATTGGATCCTAGTCTGAACGCTGATGAAAATGTGGCGAGCCTGAAAGAAGACAAGAAGAAACTGACCTCCATGTTGGACGCATTGAGCAAACTACGAGAGCAGGCAAAGAAGCAAGTGCAGCAGTGGCGACGAGCAATATCACAAGAACAAGACGCCGAACTGAAGGAATACGAAGACGAATTGTACCGACAGTACAACATCGGTGAAGATGGCCTGGTCAGATTACTGTTACGTGCAGGCGAATCGTTAGCGCACATGAGATTCAACAGCGGGAGGATCGATAATTTGGTCGAAGATGCCACAAAACGCGCCACTGATCAATCGACCAGTGGAATTGGCGCAAATGTGACCGACACCGCGCAAGGAAGTGCGCCACACATCAATCCAGCGTTATACGCGCTCTCAGTGCCGACCACGGAGTCCAGTTGGTTGGTGAAAGTGCCATACGTGCTACCGACATCCAGCAACAGCATGCCCAGTCAAGATGCAACTGGAATTTCTAAGGACAACAATGTTCTACGAACCAATGTGCACGCAATCGATCCGACCGACAACTGTCCGCGTGCACAGCACACACTGGTGCACATGAACTTGGGCCACTTTGAACTTCCAACCTTCTCGGGCAATCCGTCGGAGTTCAAGGAGTGGTATGACACAATTGATGCTACCATTCTGCAGCGCGAAGACTGGGCGCCGGCAATGAAACTCCACTACGTGCGCAACACTTTGCGCGGTGAAGCCAAGAAGTCGCTCACTGGCGTGCGTAACACCAACGATATGCTACAGCCAGCCATGGAACATCTCATTGCCCACTTCGGCGACAAACAAAGGGTACTGAATGCAACGTATTCAAAACTGGACAAATTGCAAATGTACAGCAGCAAAGTGAAAGATGTTCAGTCGTTTCTGATGCACTTGGAAATCCACCTTCGAAACTTGGCTGCCTTGGGAGAGTCATGCGACAATCCCATACTCGTGATTCAGGTGCTGCAAAAATTGTCCATCGACGTGCACACTGAACTGGAACGTTTCAAACCAGTGCGCGAGAACTGGACGATGGCTTCACTCAGAGCCGAACTGTGGCGTTACTGTCGCACGAGACTGGTTGTGGAGCAACGTCAAGGATCAGGCCGCCACCCCGTTCAAGCCGACCAGTCCGTCGAGGAAGACGCAAAATACGACGATTAAGTCAACATAGTCGCCCAAAAAAAAATTACAAACTGCATGCTGCTCGCCCATTAATTTCTCCATTCGTTCGTTTGATTTACTACAACCGCAATTAAGTTATTGTCAAAGTGCAGCTACATATGTTCGGCCGGCTTCTGAGTACTCTGCGGCTACCGACACATTGCTCAACAACTTGACAGCTGAAACACAACGTTAAATCTTCGTTTATACACCTATGGCGGTCTCGCAATTTTCTCCAAGCAATTGTCTACGTTTGTCGATCCAATTCACTGATGAAAAGTGAAGCTTCTGGGATCACATAACAAATATCTTCATTCTTCATCGTCTCCAAGTTGGCTAAATCTCCTGTCATGTTGGAGATGAATGACCAACCGAACACCGCAAGTCCGTTGACTACTTCATCACTACAAGTTCCAATCAAGCTACTTTCCGTCAATTAACCCATCGTAACCTTCATCTTCGCCTGTTCTTCGGTCGCTCATCCTCTGCGCTGATCGCCGTCTACCAATGTGTGCCCACGAATCATCATCATCATCACCGTTTCGATAAACACCGTTATCCTGAACTGATATCAACAGCATCCCATCACTTCGCCTCCGATCACATGTTCGGACATTCGTTCGCCTTCCTGAACTTCATCGTCTTCCATCGATCACCATCACATCACTGACCCACGTCAGCTTTTCGTTTCCGTGCCAACCTGCGTCGATCCACATGTCTTCTGAACAACGTCGTCGAATCCTGATTGCACCAGAGACAGGCCGACCGATATATCTGACGTTCTTGTCGACTCTCTCCCTGCTTTCCGTCATCGACTTCCCATCTAAGCACACACAATCGTCACAAGACTCTCGTCTCTCATCTTACCTTCAACAATGATCCGTAAGGACAAATCACAACTTCAAAGTCTATCTTCTATACTGTGCACAGAACTGAGAACACTCACTTCATCAACCTCAAGCAAGAAGATTGTGCACAGCGATATTGAACAATTGACTATCATTACAAAACTTGGCAGTTGGCCACAAATCGCACATTGATTTGAATAGTTGACACTTTTCGTTTTCTGTCGGGAGTGTCGCGGCTTTGTAAGCCACGATAGCATCGTTACCCTGGCAGCCGCGAGATTGCGGGGTGCCGGTACGCCCAGTACTGCCGTAACCTCGCGGAACCAGGCTGCGGTGCAGTCGTGTGCAGACGTGGCGGCTGCACGCTCGCTTAACTTACACTTGTCATGTTCTCATGCAAAAACATATCCAATTTCCTTTTGGCAACATCACATTTAACCTTGCCTGTATCTTCTTTCCAACAAAGGTGAGACAATTCAGAATATTACAACGATTGCAGCATTCATTTCATGCGATAATGTTTTCACAGATGTGCACATGATTGTGGTTAGTTTAATGTAATTCTACAGACCCAAGCCACGTAAAAACTAAATGACTAATCATCCTTTGTGTCGCGCAAATGCGCATCTTATTCTGACTGCATGTTTAGTTTCGATTTTCATTCTCTCCTTTTAGTCTCTCATATTTTCCCAACCTTTTCGTACCTTTTCTAACACCAATTTACGGATCTTAAAATAAAACTTGAAATAGCTAAGATTTGAAACTCAACATTTGTTGTGACAACAGTTAAGAGAGAACACACAACACAAACTATACTACACAGCTCCACAGTCACGACAGCAGAGTGCTTGCTGCAAGGTTATGTAACACCTCTGAGCGCTGTACCGTGACGGAACGGAATCCGAAGTTATGGATCTTATGGAATGGCTGGAAAAGACTAGCTGCACTGCAACTGCGCGTACCTACAGTATTTCGCGTTCTTATGCATTGTGTAATGTCAGGTTTCAGGTGAGAAATGGGAAGTGAGAATGGGGTGCAGTGGTACAGGCATCCAATGCTTGCTACTCTACGCACTGATCTGCGGAGTGGCGGATCCAGCTTTTGGGCAAGGGAGGGGCCAAATCAAAAAAGTCACGTGGTGCTTGTCTCGTCTTTGAAATGTCATTTTTATCTTGTGTAGAATTTGGCTATTGTAAGCCAAAATGGCACGCAAAACATGACAACGCGCGAGTAGCGCGAGAATTTGTGCTTTTTGCGTGTGAGATGCAAAGTGTCATGAAAAGTGGGTGCATCCAATCGCCGAGCGCTGGAGGTCTTTTGAAGTGTGTAGAGTAAAAATCCTGCGATTTAGGGGTCTTCGTTCCTTCTTCTCTCCGATATGGCACCCTGCTTCAGGGGTCACCTTTAGCAAAGGAGGGCATGGCAGGCGGGGATACACGCATGCATGTACATCTACAATGGTGCACGTTTGAACCAATCTGTGTGCCAGTATGCAGTTTAACTTTAGCGGTCCGAAAAATAGGATATGATCGTGCTCACCAAAACTGCAAACGGTTTACCTTGTTGTTCCGGGTTTCGGAGCGCTGCCGCGACAGAGTGCCGTCATTAGCATCACATTCTTCAGGCTCAGGCGTCCCCACCTTTGTCAAATGTCCATACATGCTTGCTTGCTTTTGTGGTTTGAAGGTATGTTTATCACTATTTTGGTAGAAACTCATTTAACAATACAGTATATACGTGAGAAAGACTATACTCATGTTATCTTTATGGCTGAACGAAACAAACAAAAAGAACCAAAATGCATGTACATATTGGTACCAAGGTACTACCGTATCAATCTTGCAATGGTACCATAATGGAGCGGCAGACTCATAGGGCACAAAGGGCGTGTTGTTCCCACCTGGTGCATTGTTCCTCAATACCCGGAGAAAATTCCAAAAACCGTCTCGTAAACGAAGCTAATAATAATTGCACATGGCCTCTGGACTCGCACTTCCCGATAAGTGCATTGTGACCCACAGGGCACTAGTCGCCTGAGCAAAATTGAACTACACCCCATCTTGGCAAAGTTGTGGCCCGCAGTGTAATTTATACGTTACATATATAGTTGGACTCTATTCCTGCCAAGTATAAAATCAGAAAAAATCTTAATGGACAGGTTTTTATTGACGGAAATAGTGACGGAGCTGTACAAGTTGTACAAGGTGCATACATATACATATGTACATACGAGGATTTCAAGAAGCCATCGTAATGTAAACCTCAGAATTTCAAACCCCATTGCTGATAAACCTGAGCGGATAATTGATGCCTGCACCAGTACATTTCAAGGGACAATTTCTATTGTACATTACATGCAGTACATGTATATGTGCATAATATATGTACGTGCACATTCTGGTCATAACACCACGAAAAAACTGAGACCCTTAGGCGCTTTTGAACAGAGAAACAAAAAATAAAATGCAAGAAGTCTCGTGACACAAACATGCTGCGCAGGTGTCAAACTAAATTTGGGGATGCTTCGTCAAAATATACGGCACCTATCGAGCATATTTCACTGCACTTTTACCGGAAACATTTTGGAGAAAATTAAGACCCCAAGCTTCTGTCTGGGCACGAGCACGCGGCGAGTTGCATAATTAGTAAGATCGTATAGAATGATATAATTTCCTCTGTTGAGAATATTTGAGACAAATGAATTGTGCCTACATACTTGTGACACAAAGCAAGTGAGGCTCACCGAAACGTGTATAAATAATTAAAGCTGGCACGTAAACAACTGAAATCGCAGTGCTTCTTTTCACTAGAGACATCCGCCAAGGGAATGAAGATGTTCGAGTTGGGTGGCAGACCGTGCTTCAGGTCGTTCGTTACCTACAGTAGTAGTCATCTAGTTGCTTCAGCTCAGCAGATCTCAGTTGCTGGACCAAATGAGCTTCGTCATAAGAGGATTCTGATTGCCCCGTTCATGTGGTTCACGCTCCGAGCTTTTTTGGCCATTCTTCTTTCATTTGTGCATTCGTCTAACACGTCATTAATGCCCATGAGCACGCCATCTTGACAGTAAAAGCACGTTACTGAGGTCTGAACATTATAAAAACGTTAAACTTTTATGGGAACTCACGCTTTGACATGAGATTAGTCGGGTTGTATTCGCAAAACCGTTGCTAGGACTGCATAGATAGAATTGCAAAAGGCACATGCGTCAAATAATTCAAAAGTTGTCCAGGGTCTAAATACCGACGCTTTTGTCCAGTTCGATTATTGAGCTACATGTATAGCTGAAGCGCGGCGAAACTTGCCGAACATTATGAAGAGGCTTTAAATTGAAAATATATACGTGCGTAGGGTTTGTTTGGCATAATTTGGAGCCTTGAATTAATTACCGGAGTTTCCATTTCAAGCACACGGTTCAGAGGGGATTACGGTCATATACAAGGGACACGAACACTTGGAAAATGGCACGATCCGCAACTCAGATTCAGTGAAAAACGAGTGTCCTCCTACGAATGCCGTAATGCAGCCAACAGAACAAGCGTCAAGGGCCCAAACCCGCAGAGAATTCACGGTCTGCCGACCTGCTCATCGACCCGCATTTTGCTACATGTGAAAGGGCAACAAATACAGGTTGTGGGTTTCTCCGCCAGCAACCCGCAACCCAAATGCTCTGTGAAAGCAATTGAGCAATCGAAAACACTCTTCATGATGCGGTATGTAACACCCCATGCACGTGTGGACAATATCAATTACAAAATGCTGAGCGACAATAAATGACCGTGTTCCTCACTCGCTCTGGTGGGCCAGCCCAACTGCACTTCTCGTGCAGCAAACTAAGCAAATTATGTTGCGCATGAGGAATACTGGTATTATACATAATACCGTAGTTCCCTAATATAAATCAAGCTGCTCAGGGGAGTACTGCAAAACATGGGTTATGTAGCTTAGGGTACGCCCACACAAAAAATTTGTATACATTTTGATTCTGTGTGCCTGTCTTTGCCGCTTGCAAGCTGTGCCACGACAGGGCTGTTCAGCCGAAGGAAACGAGCTAAAGGAAGTGAACCAAAGAACTATGCCTAACCTGCCTGCGGTCAAGTGAGCCACAGGAGATAAACAATCACGCCTTGTGTGCCTTTTCCTGTCTGACTTGAGGATTAAAAAAGTTCTTTTAGGTGGACATCTACGTACTGTCCCTTTCTTGGACATGAGCACTGTATAGCTTGGGACCCGCCTGCATGAGGCAGTATTATAGGTACGTATGTACTGTTGGCATGGCATTCACTTTCTCTCAGCGCAGCGCACAGTACATCCTTTCCAAATGAAAGTATTTTGCATACAACCGTATCTGAATCTTTAATTGAGCGCTGCTTTGCGGTTTCACTTCATGCTTTGCTTCAGAAAAACATTCTTCGTGCATGCTGTCGGGGCACCTCACCTATGTGTGACAAGCCCATGGCTTGTGATTACGCAAATTACCAGTAAAATGGAATTAGAAGTGACTTGTTATACCTAAAGGACACATTGTGCAAAAAACGCCAGATGCAATGCCACATGCCACACGTACAGTATATAGTACACGTTTATCTGTTGGAGAGACAGAGACAGGGCAACGTAATCAAACAAAACCGTCAGGATTCGCCAATCATATAGCTCTGCAGCCAACCTTGCGTTTGATCACGGGGGAGCTCTTGGTCCACATCAGAGATGATCTCAACATTTTGGCGATATTCACCACTACTGTCTATAAACTTTGGGTGATTGCCGGTGGAGTTGCTGAGTAGTTTTATGCTAAACGTCTGGAGCGATTTCCTTGGAAGATTGTATAGTCTCAACGGACTACGTACATGTATATGTAGACCTCGAACAGCTTAACCGTGCTTAACGAGAGAATTAATGATAATGACGATCCTCCCAGATTTCCATATATATAGCCCAATTAAGGCCAGTGAAGTGAATGGTTACCTAATATCAGGTTACCTATACATTATGGGTATGTAACCCTTAGTTCCGCCAAGCATGCTGAGTGCAAAGGAAAGGATGCTAAACACATGTTTTATAACAACGGATCTGAGGTTTTCAAACAACTGAAACGCTTACTGAACTTGTTTTAATGCAGCAATATGGCCAACCAGCGCATGCTGTTTCACTTCAACAACGAACAGTGCCTCCGTGATCGGAAAACTTCCAGCCGCCTTTTACTCACTCGGGCCTAATCTAACCCACGTTTTTGTCCAAACAATCTGCGCGAAAGGGTGAAAATTAGGTTTGTGTTGCCTATACATATAACTAGAGCTTCTGAACTCAAAATGCATTTAAATTATACAAGACCTTAAAAAGAATTAGTGAATCATCCGGTGCCGCTCTGCTTCTTTTTGCAATTTTTGTGACCAATGATAATAAACTGCCTCATTTTATAATCTTATTTACCAACAGTGATTGAGAACTATAATGTAACAGCAGCAGTTTCACAGCAACAAAACAAAATTAAGACAAATGAAATCAGTGCATCTTATTCAGTCTTCAACGTCATTATCGTAGTGTTTTCTTTCAAGTGTGGGCGTTGGAACAAATACTGCCGACTTCGGGAGTGTTTGCTGGTCGGTTCTCGGCTTGATTTTTGGTTTGTCAGCCTGCGATCGCTTGAAACTGCCTGAAACAATGCGGTGACATCCCTTGACTGACGCATCGATCGAACAAACATAAGCTCGGCTCGTTACACGTCGGTTACAGCTTCGGCCACTGACAAACCGCTGGGGTCCGAGCATGCCGTCTGTACAAAAATAATCCAACACCCGAACATGAGCTGCAAATCTACATTGCTAATCCATAGGTCCAACAGCACATACCAGTGGTGACCAGTTGACTGTATGGGAATTGATGTTGTGGCTCGAACATGCTCGGAGTGGGAGTGTCCTCGTCCAACGGTGGTGGCGTGCTGCAAGTGTCGTCCCTCGCTGTGTAGTAGGTGCTCGTTGATGTCAGACTCTCGGTGGAGGTCATTGGCAACGTTGGGTTGCCGGGCTGAACAATGCAACAAATACATAACGCATTCAGCAATTAGATAGAAAACAGTACGTTTAGTGCATCACACGGGGTATCAAAGCAGAGGCACACAGCAGTTTGAGCAACTTTTTATACTATCTGGCGTATAAAGCAGGCAATATACATAAAATATACATTCTATAGTTCAACATTGCACTAAAAGTTATGTAGTTAGTGGTGGATTATACTGATTTAACGTATGTAGAAATTCATGGAATGAATGCCTAAAGCTAATGTTACAAATTATCACGTTGTCGTGCCATTGACATACACGGGGTCTTCAACCTCGCTGACACTGGCCAACTTGGGCGGTCTGGCTATTTGATCCAGATCGTCTTGCAACGGCTCGAATTCGCCCTCGCCCTGCAACACAAGCAGCACTGCACTAGCCGGCAAGCAACCAAACGTGGAAACAATGACATGTATATATGTAATTGATCATTGGAAATCAGCAAGAAAACAATGAATAACTTTAGCATAAAGGGTGCCCATTGCGTTAAAGCGCGAGGTGGAAGAGAGACACGCAGCAGAGTAATGTTTAGTCCACTAACCCTTGGCGGTACTGTAGGCGACGGGCCAGGTGGTGGCCGGGGTTGAGGGTCAACAGGCTGTGTGTCACTGCTGAGATGTCTGGTTGGGCTGGGCAGCTCTGCTCGTTGGGGAAGATCATCCAAACCGATTGCATGGGGTTCTTCTGGCTGCTGTGTGACCTCGGGTGGTGGTGACTCTGAAGATCGGTGCAAACATGAAAATTTAGATTTTTAAAAAATAATGTCGGAGCCACAGAATCAAACCAGGTTCGGGGCTGAGTATCATTGTCTCTGGCTCTTCGTCGGGCACAATGGTCGATGGCGTGTCGTCGCTGGGCGTGGTCAACTGTTGCAGTTCACGTTCGTTGACGGCGTATTGACGAGGCGCTGAAACATTCGCAGAGTTGCAGGCTGTTTGCGTGTTTTTCCATCACCGAAAACGGCTCAGAAGTATGTATTCATGCCAGTGATATGCAGTGATAGTGCGAGCGCTTTACTTGAATTCAAAACCCAGAGTCCTACACTCAGACCTTATAACAGCGGTTATGCGTGAAACATCATGAATCAACAAGAAACCAACGTTTTTGTGGTGAATTCAGCACAATCTGTGGCGGTCTCTTCGGTGCCTCTGGCACGTGCACAATTTTGGCTTCGCCCTGGTAGTGACCCAAATTGTCGTGACATTTGCAGTGATTAGATGATGGAGGCTGAGTGAAACTGCGCTTCCTCCGTCGACGACAACAGCAAACCAGGCTAAAACGGGGCGGAGGAAGGGTTGATCAATGATCTTGCTCGAAGTACATATATGTAGGTACCCAAGTCAAATTAATCAAACCAACCAAATGACAAAGAAGAGCAGCATGGCAGCTGCGAAGATCAGTGCCATGATAATCACTGAAACATTGGATAGTATTTTCACAACATTCGTGTCTTAGGGGCTGCAGCATCAGATGCACTAACAAATCACGTTGTATCCGCGCGATTTGTCAGCTTCGTGGTCGTGAGGTGGCGACGGCAGTTCGAAATCAAACGGCGTTCGTGACAATGGAACAAACCAATCTGGTCGGGGCACACGATGATCGATTGTCTAAGGGCGCGTTTACTCATATTGGGAATAAAAATTTTTTCTATGTCCAAGATTCGATTCCCGTTCTCGATTCTCGATATGCACAAACACACATCGGGAATCGAAAATATAAGAGATGGTGACTACATCCAGCTGGCTGACCTCAATTGTTGCGTGTTCACGCGAACAGCAACGTTGCTCAACGTGCAGCGTTTTGGAACCCGAAAAGTTTTTTTTGAACTCAAACAAGCACTTTGAAAACATTTCAAATTCCGAGATGCGGTGTGATGAAGAACATATCATAACTGCTTGCGTAAACACGCAGCAGTTGAGGACACCCAGCTGCAAGTTGTCATCATCTCTTGCATTCCCGATTTCCGATGTGCGTTTATATCGGGAATCGGAAGGGGAATCTTGGACATCGAAAAATTTTCATTTCCGATTCCCGATGTGACTAAACGCGCTCTAAGGCTGATTGATGACTATTATTGATTATTGATGACGTATCAGTTTACTGGCCCTATGTAAAGACATAATGACCGTGATGCTGATGCTCAAGACGCATCGTTTTCGTTCGAGAGTTCTACAGTAGGTGTTCCTATGTATTTGCCCGGATAAAGTCGCTACTCGCCATTGCGTTCGCCGTTGGGCATAAACAACCAATTGAACCGACCACTCAATTGTATTCATACCTTTACGGGGGTTGGAGTGGGCAGTGGTTTGAACGTGGCACAGAATGAGACCGCCTTCTTAGATGCAATCTCGATGCCGTCGGCTCTGATTGGCTCAACGAATCCATCACTGTTGTGCGACAACCAATCAGCGAACGGCTGCAGCGTGATTCGTGATTGGCTGTCTTCGGTCAGTTGGATCATCAACTCGGCATCTGATAAAGAACAATTATTACGAACGACTTTTGCTCTTCTGTCGTCGAAGTGTACTCACTTGACAGACATCCATCAAATCCATTCACTCCGTCGTTCGACTCCAGACCGAACACGATTTGGTCGATTCCAGACAAATCGCGCAACGACCACGTCCTCGTTGCTGTCTTGTCCAACTGCAGATCGCACATATCAAGTCAAAAAAAATTTAAAAAAACATAGCTTGTTTGGAACGCACCCGAATTGTAGTGGTGCCATCAGTCTGCTCAATCAGCATCGAGTGTCTGTATCCATCCAGAAAGTCGCCATCCACCACCAACGCTCCACTTTGACCTCCTTTGTTCGTAGCCGTCAATTTGGCACTCGCACTCGTCTTGTCCAGAACAAATTTCAAAGAACTGGAAAATGCGTTTGTTGTTCCCCATAGTTCACCATGTTTAATTTTCAGTAGATCTCAGCTTTTGCTTTTATAGTTCTCCACACAGAGGCTTTTGATTTGAATGTGCGTTTGCCTTTGTACAAAATCAGATATGTATTCATCTTGTTTGTAACAGCTACTGAATATGCGTACCACGGATGGATTAGCTAGCCCATGCCAACGTGCACAACTCAAGCTCTACCGTTGCCGTGCTAAAAAGTGAACCTTGTTGCTACGGCAGACACTCAAAACCAGCTGGCAAACTATATACAATGTATGTACAACCATAGTCAAGTCAAGCCTGTTTTAATCTGAAAGCCCTTTGGCTTCTGTGGCAGCTGGTTGTAAATATTATCAAGTTGAGGTCGGCGAGGGACCTTGTGTCTGAAGATGATGCGCAGAAGATGTGCGTCGGATACGACTGGTTATGTGGATGACGGCAAACATGCGAGACGCCAGCGCCTCATTTTGTACTTTGACATTCGGAACACCATTCTGGTGGCCGACTCAATTGCAAATGTGACCGTCGAGCAGTGCTTGAACAGCTACCTGACCAGCGTCGCATGGGGACACATTGGTAAGACTATTATGCAACAATAGCTGGTCCTTCATGAGGGTTTGGAGCCAAAATATTAACTTCAAATTTGTCTTTTTCTTTTCTTTCTAGCGCTTGTTCCATTTTCTCAGACAAGTCAACAAATGTTTGGCATTGGACAAATCCAGACAATCCCAAACCGACAATTGAGAAGCCGGACTTAGAAGCTGTCAGCTACTACAAATTTGCTGAGATGAACATGACAGAATCGAACATGCCAAGGTTACAATTGGCAGATGAGCTTCCAATTGAAATTCAGCCATAAACAACACTTCTTTATTCAGATTTCGTTTCCGCCGATTGATGGGCGATTTTACCAACACTGAAATCGGTGCGCCATTTCGACCGCTTTTCGTGAAAACCTTGGCGAATCTCTGCTATCCTCATGAATATAACGCTTATTTGTCAATGAAAGGCAAGGAAAGGAAATAACGATGTTTTTATTACTGGTAGTCTTCCATAATTCATTTCAATTGTGTGCTTCAGGTGAGCACGGGGAGAATTTTCACTACATACTACCGGCATTTTTCGAGTTGCTGCATTACTTGAACCGAGAGAACCTCGATTTTACCGTGGTGCTGCGAACCTACGGACTCGATGGACCAAACGCACTTGCGGCCACTTCACTAATGGCTGCCGGCAGCCACAGGGAGTTTGAGGTTGACACCAGTTGCAGCTTGCAGTGTTTTCTGCTGTAACTGCTTTCTACGCTGGTCAGGCAATCCCAAATCTCCGTATCGATCACTGTACCGCCAAGCTCACACGCTCAACCACTTACGGTCAAGAGAAGTTCACTCTTTGTCACGCTGGCAAAATCTACAGGGACGAAAAGCACATTCACGACTTCTTCATGTCGAACTCAAACCATATTATCGGAGTCATTGATGACTTTCACTACTGGCAGGCAATTGGGGGCTTATAGTAATGTGGTGAAATCATCTCGTCAAATAAAGTCGTCGAACACGTGTATTAGTTTTCGCGTTCATTTGAGGCTCATGTGTTCGACGACTTTCTTTGACGAGATGATTTGACGACAAAACCATTAGTCCAATTGGGCACTTTACCAACTGCATTTTGCCGTTCAGGATCACCACTTTGTGCACGAGGCAGGCAAACCGTGCTGGTTCGACAAAAACGATGTAAAGCACGTTCAGATGTTCTTCGATGACAACATCAGGTTACCTGAACAGGTGACATGACAACTGTTCAGCTTTTAAAGCTAACGTGTAATTTCACCATCTTTTTATTTCTAGGACAGCATCGTCAACGCCCGCGTCTTCAATTCAGCCTACACTGCAAGTCGATCCTTGAGCAATCAGGAAATGCAAGAGTGTGCCAATCTGGTGCAAGTCGACTTGTTGCAAGCCATCGGCGACAGAAATTACTACGTCAAGCAAGTGAAGAGCGTAATGGCGCAAAGGCCAGGGCTAAATTTTAAATTCTAATTTTCTCTATCTGTGGTTTTCAATTTTGATGTTCCCCAAGTGCCAAATTGGTGTGTATCCCAGCAGGACTAAGATTGCACATGCGCTTACCTGTCTTTCCACATGGCAGTAAATAGCGATTTTCCCTCGAGTCCTTCTTCGCCCGACCAAACCAGACTGAATGACTGTCTGTGGGGGCTGATGCTGGGCAGTCGACCGATCGCGTCCGATGCAAAGTAACGCAGTCCAATTGTTGGGTCGAAAATTACGCCGATGTCTGAAATACACACCGCGGTGAAGGAATACTGTATTGTTGGGACCGCGGTCGGAATACGCAAACATGATGCCAACCATCAGTGCATGATTCGCCCGTGTACGTTGTGGTCGAGCAGTCGCATGATGTTGAGAACAAATCGGTCGACAGCCAATTCACCTGACATCGACCATTGTGTCCGCAGTCGCGCGCGTCGCATCCCGTCAGACAGCTGTCACCGATTCGACCGGAAACAAAATGTAATCATGTTGGTTTGTAACCTCGGGAATATGTGTACCTTGTGTGCTTATTTTAACGTTTCAGCACCTTTTGTCACCGGATCTCCTTGTACTGTTGGTCTGAGCAGCTGCCCGTTGACCGTAATACCTCGCATGCAGCCTTGAAAATCAGGCAACCGAGTGTTATAGAACGCCGAGCTGCGCTTGTGACGACGGACGAGCAGCTGGGGCGGGGCGCGGGGAACGCCGCCGAAATAAATGAAGTTCAACGGACTCGGTTCCAACGGTGGCTTCAACGATTTGGGCGGGAAGACGGTCTCTGTAAACAATGGCAATTGACAACTTGACCTTGAGCACAATCCTGTGCAACAACAGCAATCAAACGGGCAACGAACGCAGTGTGTCATTGTCAAACACATGGATGTACTCGTCTGATAACTTCCGTTGTCCACCAATGACGCAACTCTGTTTGTCCACTATCAAGCGAGTTTGGGACGAGTCATATTCAACCGATACCTGATGCCAGGCCATTGAATTGAAACCTGAAGTATGCACAGCCCTAGATATACGTGTATGACATAAAGGAAAGCCTTCTCCATAAATAACTACAAATGTACATACCAGACACTTACCTGTGCCGTTATGCCGAATGAAACACGACTGAATCGTGGTCTCGTAATTTGCAGTCAGGGCAATTCGATTCCCACTGGTCACATGAAGCTGCACAAAATTGTATTTCTCGTCAACGGCATAGATTAACAGAACCGAATGCTGGAACATATGGCAGTGGAATGGAATATGGGTACATATAGCAATAATTAACAATACAAAACTTACCTGATCGCTCCTGAAGCTGAATATAATTGGTGATTCGACAGCCTTCGATATCAACTGGTCATCACTGAAGGACACAAACGCATCCAAGAAGAATGTCTCTGTTCCCACGTTGTTATCTGAATAAGTTGCTTTGCATAAAACCAGGGTCGCAATGTTTCATAGAGCTATAAAATTAACGTACCGATTTCGCAGTTTTTGCCTTTTTGTGACCACTTGTTCCGACACTGGCATTCATAGTCGTTCACTTCGTAGTTGGCGATGCACGCAGCCTCGTTTTGACAAGGCCGATCGGCGCACGGGTTACGGCAACCGGACACAATTGCATTGGGCCTGACATATTTTTGTTTTTGTTGAGATTAAATGACAGTTAATTGTAATAACAGCAGCATGTGACTTACTTTGGTGACGGCAGGGCAAGCGTTGCTTTGTCAAAGCGCAAATCGACCATACAACCAATGAATTGGCGTGCCCTGCAAACATAGCCGTTCGTGTCTGATAATTTCAAGTTAATGTTGGGCGTACCCTTCCAATCCGGCTGAACCGAGCGATAAATGCTGCATCTCAGTGGCGCGTTGCGTGTCCATTTCGGCATTCGACAATGGTCGATACAGACATTGGACATCTACACAGAAACGCATTTCACCCAGTGCTCTTTCAACCTGCAATATGGTGAGCTCCAATACTGTGAACAGACTCATCGAAAACGTACTGTATGTAGTTTCTGTAAGCACCAACCAGAACGCGATGCCATTTATTATCAGTAACTGAAACATCAACTGTCAAGTTGAATTGCACGTTGCCGACACTGATCAGCGATATGCGGCCGTTCGCACTGATATCGGCAGTGATCACGTCTTGCGGGTATCTGATGAGCGAATTCACTCTTTGATTTGTGTTTTGCTGTTCGTCAATCTGCTCAACAATCCTAAACCTGTGCTCAAACACTGCCATCGGTCTATCAGTGGTGCTCGTCCGAATCCAAATGCTAATATCACCGTGACGCGGTGGCGTGGGAAGTTGCACTACCACCAGACCGGAACGATTGGGTAGAAACGTAAGCGCTGATGAATCGACTGAAGACATCGTGGAAATAAAGATCGGAGCCGGTTTCGAAACGTCAGAGTGTATACACTAACCAGTGCTGCCATTGCAATACAGTGGACTGATGGTAATCAAGCCGAGCCCTTGATTGTGTGATTGTACGACATGCACTGATGTCATTCCGGCCAAGGGACCAGTCATCCAACCGGAGTCTGCCCAAGTCGCTGGTGATTGAGCATCGCAGTTGCACGTCTGTTTGCTGTTGACAGCTGTACACAACAGGGTGTGCAGTGAGAAATGAGTGATCAACATTGTACAACAGTGAATGACTTACGTCGAATAGCGCACATTGAATTCTGGGCACAACCGCATCTGCCGGGCACAGGACCGATCTGTGAGACTTTCTCGTCAATACCCGTAATATGGAACCATGTTCGGCTGCCGAGCCTGTGCATTTGAACCACGTTGTCGTGTACAAACAATTGCTTGTAAGGGAATGGCTGAACAAACCTGAGCGGTGCGTTCTCGGTGCACGTGTACGTGACTCGCTGCTGACAATTGTGACTCGAAGTCAGCTTGACTATCTGGGCTTCAGTCAGATCTCTGTGAAAATGACAATTGTACTTTAGGACGACGAAATGCAAAGAAGCTAGTTATTCGCTGAATACATGCCTGTAGACGACGTCCAGTTGATGGTGATCGAATCGATCTCGATCCCTGACTGCGGTGCGTTGTGGCACGTTGTGCTGAATGGGTGCGATCGACAAGTGTAATGACGGCCTTTTCGACCTGGGTACCCACTGTACCCATGTTACCCATGTTACCCACAATGCAAAAGATAGGAGGCAGATTTTCCAAAAAACGCAGAAATAAGATTTGGAATTACAGGGTGTCAACTAAATATGTCCACGTGTGTTCGGGATTTGCATAACGCACATTTTTTGGTTGCGGCTGCGTCACATATCTGCGTTTTGCCGGCTGTGGGTACCCAGGTCGCAGTTTTGGAATATCTGCGTTTCCCATGTATAAGAATTCGCGCGCGCGCGAATTCTCCTACTTTGGGGTACCCTGGGTACCCAATTGAAACTAAATTAGTATTTTCATGCACATCTTGCTTGCACGCGCATTGGCTTGTGCATGCCACATGCACGCGCATTCCTGCGCGTTCTGTGTTGTGTGTTGCCTGTGTTGCGTTGGGTGGCCCAGTTCTAGGTGCGCCACTACGGTCTCACGGTTGTCGGGGTGTCTTATTGGTGTTGGGGTGCTAATCTAAAATGTGTGTATGTGTCAAATGTCTAGTGGTGTTTTTCTAATTGTGTTTTTCCAATTGACTTTTTCAAACACGTTTCGACGACATATGGCTGCATGTTGTTATTATTCAAACTATCATGACTGCACTAAGCCTGTCTGTATGTGTCAAATGAATAGTGGTGTTTTTCTAATTGTGTTTTTCCAATTGACTTTTTCAAACACGTTTCGACGACATATGGCTGCATGTTGTTATTATTCAAACTATCATGACTGCACTAAGCCCGCGGCGTGATACGGCGTTACAGTGTTCGGAAATGTTGTTTTTCTGACTATTATTTTCACACTTACTTACATATTAGTCGGCATGCATGTGCATGCAAGCGCATGCGCATTTCGACCTGGGTACCCAGGGTACCCACGCTTTTTTCGCGAACATTTCGACCTGGATACCCAGGGTACCCAGGCTTGTGGCGTAGACCCTGTGGCTGGGTAATATGGGTAACATGGGTAACATGTGTACCCAGGTCGCTATGGCCTAATGACCAGTGCTGTCACAGGGATGGACTCACCTCGAACAATGTGAGCGCGTGGTCACCGTACATTTCGCACTCGACCACTGTCGCGTTGAAGTCACTGCCCTCACCATCAGGATCGATCAGGTAATATCCGGGCTTTGTGTTGCCCAAACGGAACAGTTCGTTGCAGTCACGAGCGATCGATTCTAAATGCAGTATTCGATTGCGAATCACCTCGACGAAGATCGGAGCAGAGCGAACCAACCAAATTGGCAGTGTCTTCCGGACAAGTTCTCATGTGCGCAAACACACACATCGTCGTGCTGGTCGCACTTTCCATTGCACAACGTTGGATGACAAACGTTGTCCGACCCCGACATTGACTCATCGATAACTGTCTGCACCATCGGCTCTGTTGGCAGCATAGTGCTCGTTTCGCTGACTGTCGTTTGTGCGGTCGAGGTTGTCCAATGGGGACATGCCTGCGACCCATCCAAAGTGTCCATCAGCCAATGTCCGTTGACGAACAACGACTGGTAGCAGAGTGATGGGCAGGATGAGGATTCACTCGTGCACGCGCCCAATTCAATGTTGTCCACGTACAGCACGTCACTGGCACGGATTACGTGCGGCACTGGCAATCAAGGTCAATGCATTCGTATGCTTGAATGCAGCTTGTTGATATGGCAGAATAACAAATAGGGCAACTTACGTATTGCATAGACGTGTGCGTTAAGCTCAGAGGAAACAGCACCAACTGACAGTCTCACAGTGCCATGCACCAGATTCACGTCCAACCGGCAGTACACCAAACTGAAACTGAAAAACAGTTTTTTTCTCATTTCCTAAAGCTCGAAAATGTAATTAGGCCAGTAACCTATTTTCATCCGGTTCCACCGACGTGATTGCGGTGTGCGACTGTAGATGATCGGCTTGCAGCCACACGTGACTGCTGTTGGCAATCAGACTCAACGTCTGCATTGTGTTCGTGTTCAGCGCAGCAACAGTGACCGATAGCACTGGAGTCGATGCTTGAAGTGAGCTTGTCTGCATAATCAGGCAAAGTGTGGTTTAAACCGGTCGAAGAAAAAGTATACATACAAGGTACATGTGTATGTGAAGTCTAACATGTACCTGGAACGAGATTGCGATTGAGCGCACTGCAAATTTCAGCTCATCGTCCAACATGATTGACGAAAGTTTGGATACAGACGTCGGAATGATTGCTAGAATTGCAAAACCTGTGAACAAATGAGAAAACGAAAGTTTCAAGTGGATCTCTAACCATTCTGACAACCGTCCCCATTGTATCCAGTATGGGAACAGTCACATTTGTCATGATTGTAGTGATTGACGCACACACCATGTTCACACCAGTTGTTGGAAGCACATTCATTCAAACAGCCCTGGCCAATCACCACGTTGTGATACTCGTCGCTGATTGGCTCGTCGAACATCGATGAACTAATGCAGCCAATAAACGCTGGCATACCTGAAAGCAATAAATGGCTAGCTTGGTTTCTGTAAGCAACTCTTTGATATTGAACGCGTTTTCATACCACATATTAGCTCATCCAACTCCAGCCTAGCTTTTCGGAGCTCATGTTTCCTGCATGCGTTGGAGCAAACAGGCAAGTTCAGATTTCGGTGAAAGCTGTACATTATATACCATCGTGAGACTTCCAATTGCATTTTTTGTTAAATGTTGAAGCCACTCTATGCAGTTGTTCATTCTCAAAAGAAGGACGTTTAGGTTCTCACGAAAAACAATTGTAAGCTGATTGCTTTCGGTAATCCACTGCTGTGCAATCAAATGCAGTGAATCTCTATTTTCTGAACTTCAAATCAACATAACCAAGAATGTGGCTAGTGTGTCACTACTTCACTTTCACCATGATGATCAGTGGATATCAAGTGTGTTGTTCAACCGCTCGTAAGTCGCTCTGACAAGCTTTACTTTTTTTAAAAAGAACGTTTGAACAAGATAAATAGGTAAATCGTTTCCTTTGAAGCCTGTGACTCGCTGCAACTGGCCAATCAAGTTGGAAGCCAGCCGTTGACATCCACAGGCATTTTCTCGTTGCAACCTAACGAATTCGGTCAAGCAGCCAGAGAGCACGGTAGAATACGCCCTATCGGTCAGCAAAGGTTGGGTGGATGGCGCTATAGCACCTGGACAACCAGACGCGTTCGCAATCCACGACTGTGTGGAACACAGGTGAGTCTCTTGGAATGAGGCCGGACACCTGTGTTCAAGATTCAACAGACCTTCGTTAGAATAACGGTGGCAAAATCAAAATAGCGTTCAGGGGCCGTTTCTGGCGGCCGAACTGTTGGACGCGAACAAGGAGCTGGTTGCGGTGGCCACTCATGGCTCGACCAGATTTGTGCTCGGCTGCAATGCTGACACGGGCAAATTGACTGTGATGCACGCCGACGAAGTGATGATGCCCGGAGCTGAGGTGTCCTATCTTGTGTGTGTGTTTGAGGAGTGATATTGCACTGATGAGGCATGTTGGTTGACAATAATACGGGGATGTTCTATTTTGTGCGGTCCTAACCTTTCATGGCAGTAAACAGATCAAAATGCGAGGACAAGTCAACATTAAACCCACCACCGTCTGATTGTCCCACCCAAATGCCAGAGTGTGAGACGTTGACCGTTGCCAAGTCCAGCACTTGCTGGGAATCCGACTGAAAGTCGACGGTGACGTTGAACTCTGTGCCGATCACGGACACTGCGATCACGTGACGCTCGCCGTCGCTAATGTCTGTAAGGGGCTCTCGTTGTATTGGGTCTGATGCTAAGCTCCAGAAATAAAACTTACAGCGAAAAAAGAAAAGAAAGCTTGTCAAAAAGAAAAACTATTACTGGAAAATATCCTTTTCAATTACTACGTTTAAAACTATAATACACAACCAACAGAGCCTGAAATGAAACACGTCTGTCAAAGACCCAACACACCTATTCTCGGCAATGCTGCTGTCATCGAATCACCCTGATAGTGCAGGGACACTGTCGGCATGCCGTACCGGATTGAGACAAGGACTTCAATCTTTTCTTCATCCTGATCTTCGGCCATCCAGCTGAACACATGGCCGTCCAGCGCTCTCGTCCATAACTCGAGCGAAAATGTGTGATTATGATCGGTGACGGGTCGGAATGATACGCGAGAGTCACGTGCTAGCAATGTAATGAACGAGCACTGAACGGTGTTGGACAGGCAGACGCAGATAAGGAGCAGTGGAAATGTTCGAAATCGAGAGACTGCTGGCGGTTGATTGAGCACCATCGTTGCAAGTTCAATCGGATTGCTTGCTGTGTTCACGGCTGCTGTTCACTTCGCTTGCTAATGGGTCGTAATTCCTGTAGATCAGTCAATCACGAACGCAACCCAGTTCAAACAATTTTCCTGTCAACGGCAGAGATAAAGATAAAACAATCGTATACTTGTGTTGCGCGGTTATTGCTCAACTATATGTACATACAGTAGGCACTCAATGCACCTACAGTATGTATGTATATATCTACGTGTGCTCATATGCAAGTTGTCAATAATGGTGGCGAAAACAAGGTTTTTATCACCACCAGGAAACAATTAGGCTCATGAAAGTGACTTTAAAAGCAACAATAACACCAGCGTCCCTGGAGCGTGCATAATCCTCAACCACGGGCAGGCAGGAGGCATGCAGATAAAAGTTGAGATAAGACGAAATGGAGTTTCACTGCTTTGTATTAGATCCTAAAAACTGGGCGTCTAAGGAGCGAGCTACATACAAACACCATACCTCTTGCTCGATGTTTATTACCTCGGCATAAAGACAGTGGCAAGGCGCACATGAGCTGAGGGTTTCGTGAGAAGGCGTCCGCATAATGGAGCCATCTTGGACCTTTGCTCATTTGCGTGGAATTTCTAATGAAACTCGCACCCCCACCGCTGCTGGGAGGGCGGGCAGCAAGTGGCCAACAGCAGTGAGTGTCCCTCTCAATTTCAAACACTCACCGACTTCAATTATTGGGTGCAGCCTGCCATGAAATGCCTGCTGCCGCTGGACCCCATGAAGTTCGACACCCGAAAGGACACATGAAGACGCGTAGTGTATCCAAATGAATTCAGATGTACACTACGTAAAGGTGTACACCTAACATTGCATACAGTACTGAATCGTTTCATGTCATGGGTGTCAAACGCGGCTCATTTATATTAATGGTGACAGCCCTCCACCGTGCATATGTAAGCTCAACTTATGGCCTGCAGCGAAAGACAAACGATACGATACATCTCACTGACCGGGCATGACGACAAATACGACAGCAAGATACAGCCACCACGATTATGCGGCAAATAATGTGTCTTCCGCTCGCGAAAGCAGCAAGAAAGCAAGAATGCGTTGTATCAGAGATTGTGCGCAAGTCTTTTGAATGAATGGGAAGCTAATCTAGTGTGGACATTGGCTTAACATGTCACGATTAAAAAATCGTCATATGCAAGCACTTATACATACTTGGCTGACCTTTTCATACGCTGTAAAATGACCCGCTCTAAAGGCGCACATGCTGATACAGTAGCAATGTGGAACTCAAACTGGCACCAGCCGGCACATAATTTCACGGCACCGCAAAAAACAGCTTGCGTCGGAACGAAATTATCACCATAGAAAAACACACAACTCGGTAACTTTATACGTAAAGTGGTAGTATGTGACCAGGATGCTTTTAGTCATCATCCGTGACAAAACACCCTGAGTTTGCATACACGCCAACTATCAATGCTCAAATACAAATAACCTGCATGTCGTGTCACATAACGCTCAGCTGCTTTGCTTATCGTTGCACTGCACCGGTTGTACTGGGTACATGGGGAAGTTCAAGATGACACTGTTGGTTGCGTCAGAGTTTGCAGTGCAACATATGCCCAGTTGTAATGTCCGGAGCGGAAGTGAAGGCAAGCCACACGTGAGTCAGTTTGCGCTGTTTCCGAAATTTTTTCATTATTTCTTTACTTCCGCACAACACCACTGGCATGTCATGGGTGACCGGGCACTGTTTGCTCATGTACAACGTTTGCTTTTCGTGTGTGTGTGTTATATAATATTTTACAATGTTTTGGAGTCAAGCTGAGTTCTGATCAGCGGGTTGACTTTTTGAGAGCGACTGACCGACCAAACTGGGCTTTGGGTGTCACACAATGGAAATTTACACACCCGACACCCACACACGGGCGGATGAGTTTATTGTTACACTTGGGTGTGCTGTTATCATTTTGGTACATGTGGTTATCGGGTGCAGTCGTGTCACTGCGTACTGCAGCCTGTGTATACACCCAAGAAAGTATGTTTTCATTTTTCTGCTTCTTCATAATACTGAATCCACTCATCAGTTGGGTACACAAACTATCACTATTCCGATGATAACAGTGCGTAGTGTTCCGTTACATGCATAGCGTGACTGTGAGCGCGCTTTTGGGAATGAAGTCATAAAGCGATGTGACACAGTAGAAATTTGCGGACTTGATACCAAAATAATGGTGTGCGGGAAGATTTATCATTGTTTTTACACTATCCGGTTGATTTCATAAGGTTTGCATCATTTGCCCAAGTGCCCTAACAACTTTGCTGCCTACACATGTATTTCTTACTATGTCTGTTGACCGACGTTGTGCAATGAAGTGCTAAACAATAGTGCGAAAATACCTACAACTGTTTTATTTGATAACAACATGTGCAGATTCAGGTTTTCTTGCAAAGTGCTGCATAAATTGCATACCATTCGTCTTATCGGCACGGTCAAAGCACAGCAATTCAACAAATCTTGCACAAGTGCTTTCACTCTTGTTACGACAGGTGAAACATAACGGCAAAAAGCAATCCAGGTTTGAGAATGCCGTCAGCATTTGTCAGTCAAAAACATTGCTCAGCTACAAATCACCGATCCGATGTCTTTGCAATGAAATGACACGTAACGCAGGAGAACCAGACAGGTCGGTTCAAGTACAGCTGTCAACGAGCACAGTTGCTTGCGCCCGTCAAAAAAACTCGCATGTCAGCTGTCTCCCAAAAATGTTCGGTGTTGTCGTGTGATCACATCAAGATAGTTTCCATTTTTTTCAACACTTGCGGTTTTGCAGCACAACCGTGTGCCCACCTCTGAGTTTCTTAGCGCCCATCAGGCTGAGCAGGCAGTGGAAAGTCGTTTTGGCGTTTTAACCTGGTGTACCTATTTTGCATCACGGTCGGGTCTCTCCAGGCGCCGAAATTCACGCTGTGGGCTTACGCGAGCAGAAAGGGTGTCCAGCGCCAACACCAAAAAGTCGGCGCCAATCAGTTCCTGTGATGAAATGCTTCAGGTCCCCTTTTCTGGAACCTCAGCTATCCGCTCGATTTTCGTATGTAGCCGGTCACGCACATTGGACGAAACCGTCGCGTAGCGTGTAGCGGTCCAATTACAAAGTTATGTACATCCAACAACGTGCACTACGTAGTCCACGCCCGTACCCTCCAGCACAACACATACACACACCTATCCCATGTCCATATCTATGAACGTCATATGAAATATTGTACTTGCGCACAAACAGACACACACCGGTACCTTGGCAAGTTATGGAGTACCGCAAGGCAAGTGGACCTTAGTAAGGGCTTAGGCGCGCGCGGTCCCGATACCCAAGTACTAGGTAGCCCAATCAAACATCTACTGCGAGCGCATCGTGTTTTGCTTGCACGCATTGACCTCTCCATGTACAGCGTCAATACTGTGCCTTCAGCTTAATGTCAGCGAGCGAGCGCAGTGGTAAACGGACCGAGATGCCGTCGGCTCTATCTGTGTTTGTTTGTACTTTCGTTTTTTGTTCAGCTCTCTCAATTTTCTATTCTGATCACACACACACACTTTCGAAAGTGCCTCCAACATCGTGAGAACGTGGCTAATGCCAGCTTTCGTTTTTTTCCTAGCCAATGCAGCAGTGTTCTGCCGCAAACATTTACAATTTGATTACGTATAATTTTATCTGAGACCGCGAGCTCCAGGCTCGTTTATCATGTTGTTGGGTATTCGTTTTATCATTATGAGAGTTTGTTGAGCTGACCAAATATTGTGCCATATCTTGGTCGTCCAAGCCAACTGAGCTCATTCCCAGTCATATTGTATCCCATCTGGTTTCACGTTGTTAAGAGCGCGGGGGAATAGTAACAGATAGGTGTCAATGGAATAGGGTTCACAAATCGAAAAAAATGGATTTCGCTCATATTGCACAAAAAGTTGACTACTACATTTACTAAGACACATACAAAATTTTGGTTCCAAACTCCAAAGCATTAAATAGTTATGTGCGCATTTAACTGGGCAGGTCGAAGATTTCTTGAAATTCCAAAAATGTACCAAGTTTATGTTGATGAGGCTGTCATTTGTTTTAGATCGGATGCTATTTAATGAAAATAACACACAATGGTCAATTTTTTATCTACTTTTCAACCATGTAAAAACAAAGGCAAAAATTCGCTGCATTTTCTCTTCCTTTAAGTTTTTCAAAAATCAGCTCTGAAATTTAGTGCATATCAAAAACAACCAATTTTAAAAAAGTCCTCACCGACGAATTCTTTCTATTTGGTCTCAAAATGTGCGCCATAAAATTCTGATATTGGTTTATAAATCTGGTTTGTGACAAATTTGAATATATCCTGAAAAGTTTAGATAAAGAACATTTTTTTGTTTTTTTCTCAGTTTTTTGTCTTTTTTCTTTGCACGGATTCGCATTGGAGAAACGACCGATGTGGGTGTCACGAACGGCAACAAGATGCTTGTCAACGTAGTCTGAAAGTAAACAGCTTGTTCATGACACGTGACAAGCTATCAGAATGGATACAAGTTCAGAAATGCAAGCTATTTGGCAAGGGCCGTGATTGGCAAAACTCGCTGCAACCTGTCACTTGATGCATCACACGAGGTGAGCAACAAGCAACGACAACAACACATATTATACAAGCAGTCAACACACACATTATACAGTAGCTGCAACACAACACGTTTTATGTAAACGGCATAACACGCATGCGCACGCGCAGTTACATTTATGTAACACATTAAGGCAAGCCAGCCGGCAGGATCGCATAGCGCAATCGGTTAGGCGCAGCGTTGAACATGCGTGTGTGTGTCTGTCGCACAGGTTCAAACCCTGTAGCGTGCCCTTTTTTTGCGTCGCGGGTTTTGGGTGAACGTTTTACCATTATTCCTTTTTTATTTCGTAACTTGATGCAATGCAAAAACATTTAGAAATAGGCAAGAGTTGAAACAAACGAATAGCCATTCACAGATTGCCGCATTTTCCTAACAAACGGTTGCCTTGAAAAGCACATAAATTGAAGCTCTCTCGTGGTATTTACACTTAAGAAACACATATGTAGGTTTCAGCAGCATACACATCAGAACTAATATTTGGCAATCACATGCATCAATTTTTACATTTATTCCATCATTCAATTGAGCTGCGCACCACGATAAAACAAGAAAGAAAATAAAACGACGAAATTTTTTTGCTTCATACTAACATAAATTGTCGACAATATTCAAATTTGTCACAAACCAGATTTATACGCCAATGCCAGAATTTTATGGCGCAAATTTTGAGACCAAAT
>JASAMV010001274.1:0-14592 GCA_030248065.1 Rhynchonema sp. JSB1_4
TCTCGCTGGGAAATAGTAACGCCAAATCACACATTTTGTGTGATTATTCACACAGAAATAGACCTTTCAGGAAACAGGTAGAATTGTGTGTGAATTTTCACACATTTCCTGTGTGATTTATATCCTTAACCACAATAGCGGATTTGTGTGATTATTCACACACCACTGTGTGATTAAACACACTTTATTGTGCATTGTGGTTCTTTGTTTCTGTGTGATTATCAACGTTCTTATTCAAGCAATGAAAGTAGTTTTTTGCGTTTGTCAGCCAACATACTGAAATACAGATTACAAAGAGCATCGATAGACCGCAACGTGTTCTTGAAACGCAGAGATAAAAGTATAAAAATGTATCCGATTAGACTGTTCCTCAAAGAAATGAAAAAAGCAAATTGCATTATAGACAAATGTGTGAAAAGACTTGACAAAAAGTACCTCATGCAAAATCATATCCATCGGGCATAAAACACCAAACTTGCAAACATAGGAATTTCGAAAACACAAGATTTGAACAACGAAATTCATTCATCAATACTTCGAGAAAAATGAGCTAGACTTCAAGTAATGAAAAACAGAATAGATCACATAAACGTAATATAGATAGATTGTGTGTGAACTTGAGCCACAGACGTCATGATACGCAAGATAACAGACCACGATGCACTTTGTGCATCTTACACTCTAAACCTGAGTGCGTAAAATAATCTTCTGGAGCTGAAGTGCACGGCGGTCTGCTGATACATTGTACGGCCACGTTGAGAAATTCAACAGCATAAAATTCTCAGAACCAGAACACACACCATCACGCCAGAACAAATGGTAGGTGGCCAGCAATAACATGACACCATCACCCATTGAAGCACATTCACCCGGCTTTCTTAAGAATTCGATATTTTTCATGTTGATGCAGACGAATAGGTCCCTGATTTGCTCACACGGGCTCCCTGACTGCAGTGGTTGTGATTTGGTCATGTCTGCTTCGACATCTTCGATAACTAGATTGATGTGCGAGTCCAACTGGAATAAAATATGCGCATAAAAACTTTGTTTTGCGGCAGATTCAAATGGAAATCAAAAAACTCTCAAAATCATAGTCTTATTATTATGCAAACCTTGAAAAGTGAACCAAATACGATGAAATCTCCATTGGACCAATGCGTTGCATCACTGCGGCAGCAGAAAATAGCAGCAGAAAATAAAACACAATATTGATTAAACTTTCTTTTATCCTCGTATTATAAACGTAAATTCATCGTTCACGCTTCAAATAATCGTGATTTTTTATCGGTGAAACATTTGTGAAGTGTAAACAATCTTTGCACAATTATGTGTGAATTTCACACATTATTGTGTGTTTTTTCTGGAACGACACAGTTTTTGTGCACATCATAACAGAAATAACACAAATGTGTGTCTTTTGCAATTCACACAAAAATGTGTGATCGCGATTCACACATTATTTCCCAGCGAGTTGGCATATAGCAACCAAGCGACTGGATCAAACTGTTCGAATTTCGTTGAAAATGCCCTTCGACACTAAATTTTATTGTGGTCAGCTCTTGTCCACTTGCGAAACTCGCTATACTTGAAGTTTGCTATCAAAGTAATTTTTATCCGAAATTTCGTGCTGGCTGGGCTGCTCGCATCCAGCTCACAAGAGAGCTTTGGTCTTTGGCTTCATGGCCACTAGTGATGGGCTCGCTCCCAATTTTTTTCCTTCGCTCGCTCTTCGCGCCCAGGCGCTAAATTGAAATTTGCCTTCGCTCGCTCTTCGCTCTAAGCGCGAAGAGCGATTTCGCGAAATTTGCCTTCGCTCGCTCTTCGGTCTAAGCGCGAAGAGCGATTTCGCTCTTTCGCTCTTTGCCGCGCTTTCGTTCGCGCCCGAGCGTTTCGCTCTTTTTTCGCGCTTTCTTGCTTTGATGCGTTTGAACAAAAAATCTTATGTAAATTATTCAGAAATGTTGTTAATGTTTATATCCAGAGAAAGAATCATTATTCTTTCAGTTCAGAAAAGAAGAACGACAATATGGCGTGGCGACAATCATGTGTTCTGACAATCATGATTGAACACGCATGTGTTCTGTTCTGTTGTTCATCAGTTTTGCCCTGTTCTATTTTGTTTTGTTGCATTGTAGTGTGGCACGGACATAATCAGGTGCTTAAAGTGTATCGGTGTGCGTCAATATCAATGTCTGGTTCAAAATTCAATGATCAAAATTTAAGTAAACGGAACATAAAGGTATTTTATTTACCATTCCGATGCGATATTGGAAACAGAGCACTCATGCATGGGCTGGGCAGTGTGACTCGCCCATTGTGCGACTGAGTGTGAGACCAATAACTGTTCTGCACTCCTTTTTTGATGAAAGCACAAAATTCTGGCCTGTTCCTATTCACAGTATCAAAGAGCGAAATTTGTAAAAAAGTTTCGCTCGCTCTTCGCTCCGGGCGCGAAGAGCGAAGAGCGAAAAAAAGAGCGAAATTTTCAGGCGCGAGCCCATCACTAATGGCCACATAGGTACTGTATGTACATTAATTTTTCAAGGACTTGAATTTTGCATTTGAGAACACAGCATAGCAGCAGTCTCAAGATCCCCAAAAAGTGTGCTCTAATTTATCTATACCAGCGGTACCTTACCGTAAAAGCGCCAATTCCATCGTCGAGCCAAGCACTCTGAACCAGTTCGTACTTTCGAAGGGTGTCAATTAGTGTTTCAAACATGTTTTGCGGCTGACGACCAGCTATCGCACCTCGGGCGTCTCCACATTCTTTGGAATCTGTTGGAGAATAATCAGCACGGACATCGTTCAATGCCTTCATCATTACGTCGTTCACTTTCTGGAATCGCTCTCTGTCCTGTGCCGACGTGGTCGCCTTGCTGCCTCGGGGCTGTTGATGTTTCATTCCGGTTTTGGCCTGCAGAAGGCCTTCGATGACGGCTTCCATTTTTGGCTGCCGCAATTTTCGATCACAAAATTTGTCCCGATTCTGAAATGTGTGCTGAGACATTTTGCTGTCGCACTATGCTCATCTCTGGCAGCTGGTTTGAACAATTAGACCGTTCGAAAGATATCATCATAAATTGCAAACGTCAAAACTATGGCCGTCTTCACAATGACACGGTTTCACGGTTTTCCGGTTTCACGGTTTCACGGTTTCAAATTGATGTCTTCACAATGACACGGTTTTACGGTTTCCAACATAATGTGCAGTCGGAATTATGGCCAAGCTCAAATAAAATGCGTTTGAAATCTGCAGTACATGACGTCTTGAACAACTTTTACACTCGTCGAAGCTAGCTGTGTCAGCAAATCATGAAGTACCTTACTTAAACGTCCACAAGAGGGTCAGTGACGTCGTTTAGATGTATTTATGACATCTTTGGTCACAAATTTTTCATTAGTTAGGCAGCGCAGATCCAAAATGAGACATGTTTGGTCACATTTGATCTCAAGGTTAACTACCAAATGACTCCCTTTCGGTCACATGCTGTCTGGGAACATTTGAGAGCTCGGGAAATGTGGCTTGCCACTCAACACTTGCAATTTATGATATGAGCACACAAACACGAACAAACGTTACCAAACGTACGATCTTTGAAAACAAAAACAAACTTGACCTTTAGTGGCAGGCTTGCGTACACAAAATGAAATAAAGATTGGTATAAAAAGAATCTTGCGAGAACGACAGTTAACGATCTCGGTTGACGACATGAGTATAACCCAAAAGCTGAGTCGATCTAATCACCAACTTATACATGCGCAAAGGTGTTTTATCACAGAAATCGAGAAGGTTTTTATAGGGCTAAATTATGCAATTCTGGGTATTTTTTTGGCAGGAAAACTGCGGTTCAAAAGTTATTCATTCATTTTTATAGTGAAACCAGATTTTCTTACCACATGACGGAAAACTGTACATCAGATAACGTGTTATAACATCCAATTCTTATGTTTTTGGACCCATCCAGTGTCAAATGCATGCATCTGACGCACCAAAACCGTGATAAAATTAGAACCGGTTCTAATTGGCTTTTATCCGGTTTCACGGTTTGAAAACAATTAGACCAAACCGTAAAACCGCGTCATTGTGAAGACACCAACCGTAAAACCGTGAAAACGGGAAACCGTAAAACGTGAAACCTGAAAACCGTGAAACCGTGTCATTGTGAAGACAACAAACGTGAAAACGTGAAACCGTAAAACCGTGAAACCGTGTCATTGTGAACACCGCCTATAATCTGCATGATGCACGCACCGCATTCATGCACTTTGTCTTGATTACACAGCGAAATTTTCTGCATGACAGGCATGCATGTGTACTTATAATTAGATAAGTGGTCAGGGTAATTAGACGACATCAAACCAATACCATCACATGTGCTAAACAGGCAATCGACAGGATTAGTTTGACCTGACCGCAAAGTTTATAATCTGCTGTAATAGTGCACACGTGCCTTTTCTTGGACTTGCATTTGAGAGATACTGTATTTAGATTTACAACAGATGCAACTGACTATTTATGATGAAGATTGATTACATTTTGTCCTGTTGCCGTGTCCTCTTGTTTCTCTTCATTGATCTCTGTGTGCTCTCGTCCCAAGCTCGTTGACCATCTATTGACATGTTACAAGCGTGTGCACGCAGCGAATAGAAGAGCAAAACGTGTTGTGCTTGTGAAATATGTTTATCTTCAACTGTCACTGACAAAAATCTAGTGTTTCCGATTGATGTTTTTGGCAACTCCAAATGCAACAATCACATGTTGCCCAATGCCGGGAACTGTAAGTAAAGTACGGAGCATAATATTGCCTAACTACATATTGCATAATATTGTAATATTGCCAAACAAATAAATATATCTAACTGTCACATACGAATACAACAGAAGTGTCATTAGTAGGGTTCAAACGGAATCCAGATCCCAAAGTTTCGGGATACCGAACGGTTTTTGCATCCCGATCCCGACAATTTCAAAATAAGTCCCGATCCCGAACTCGCCCTGTGTGCTGTTTGCAATACATTTGTGCGCTTTAGAACTCAGGCAGGGTTGGGCAAAAAAAACGACGGCGTTTTTTCTTTAAAAAAACGACGTTTTTTTTTTAAAAAAACGCCTGGGTCGTTTTTCGTTTTTTTTAAACCCTGAATTTCCTTGATTTTCCCTGATTTTTCAAGGAAAGTACCCTGATTATCAAGGAAAATCAATTTTTTGTCCCAATTTTTTCAAAAAATTTTCGACCAATTTTTACTTTGTCGAGATACGTCGATATACGGAGTTTGACTTTCAGTGATGACCCCGGCCAAAGTTGGTCCCACGATGCGGGTCTGAAATGGGACCTTAACAACTCGCTAGAAATGAGTTGAAACCCGTTTATTTTGCCTCAGAACACATAGAATTACTTCATTTAACCACGTTTTCTTCAAAACATGAGCGTTTTCCAATTTTTTTGAGGGCATATTTTGGTCATCTGGGCGTTTTAAAAAAAACGATTTTTGAGAAAAAAAAACGTTTTTTGCCCAACCCTGAGCGTGCGTGATTGCACTGTTTTGTGTGTTTGAGCATAGATTATTGTATTTTTTGAACTGACCAACGTGTAAACAACTTGGAGAAAATAGTTTTGAAATAGAAACCCACATATCAGCCGTGATTGTGGCTTTAGAAGTACTGTTTCTGTGCAAAAGTCCAAGTCGTGGTCTGGAACCGGTCTCGAAGTTACGAAAACGGCGATAGCACCTTCGTGTTTCGCGAGTACGAAAACCCCATAAACGACTTTAACAGTTCTGGTAACACAACTTTTCGGAGAAATTTTACTTCGGGGAAGCACTCTTTTTAATATAAAAAGTCATGGTCATGGTCTGGGACCGGTTTCAGACATGGAGTTACGAAGTCGGTAGTACCACCATTGTGTTTCTCGAGTACGAAAACCACATAAACAACTTTAATAGTGCCAGTACCTTTTTTTTACTAATTTTTACTCCAGGAAGCACTCTTTCCATACAAAAAGTCATGGTCACGGTCTGGGACCGGTCTCAGACATGGAGTTACGAAGTCGGCAATAGCACCATCGTGTTTCTTGTGTGCGAAAATACTACCGTGCTAGCTCCGATAAATAATTTCTTTTTGCTCAGTTTGATCCACAGAGAACCTTTAGCTGCTTTCGAGCGATAACTTTTTTAAAAAATTGCCCCAAAATTACTTGCTCTTACGTGATAAAAGATATTTCCTCTGATTCGGTCCCGAATCCGGATTCCGAACTTTTTCCAATCCCGATCCCGATCCTGAACTTGCGATCCCGTTTGAACCCTAGTCATAAGCAGTTGCTGGCATCAAATCAACATATACGAATCCGACGAAAATAACTGGAAAAGAATCAACACACAATTTAATGACAAAAGATCAGTTACTTCGTCCCGATCTCCGTATCCGATCCAACACCCTGTCAATTCGGCTTTTGATCACGTGACCCATTTCAGTGCCATCCCCAAATCGCAGTCTCACTTTGCACAACAGCACTGCACCCGGATGCAGCCAACATCGATCGATTGAAACATCAGCCAGCTGGGTCGACTGTGTGTCGCCGAATTGGATGGGGGACGGATGGGTGCAATTGTATCGATCGATAAAGGCATTCACAACCGGTTGTAGGTTGATGCGGTGATAAGATCTGGAACTGGAACCACAGATCAGAATTTTCGGTCAACTATGTATGCAGCATGTTTTTGTTCTTATGAAAAATACAGCTTACCTTTTCTTGAATTTCCATCCAGTCTTCCCCACCCACACATCCCTGACTTTGCCACCAAACAGCAGCAATCCGTTGTATGATCCAAGCAGTAATGGGGGCCAAGGCATGGGCACTTCGCTGGGACGAAGGGGCACGAATTGAATGCCGGTTATCTGCACAAATGTTTCGTGGCCGGTGGTCGGGAGGAATCTTTTCTGATTTTTTTCTGTCACTAATTGTTGCAGCCTACCTTCAAGGGCAGCTCATCCGAGTATCGAAACGTGTATTTGAGCAGATATCTACACGTCGGCGCATTCAACATTGTGATCAATTCAGTTCCATTGTGGCGCCAGACCCACGCATTCGTTTCATTGACGCACTGGTCGTTGCTGATGTAATCTATAATTGATGCACTTGATCGAATTTGACTTCTTGAGTATTTTTTCAATTTGAGTTCGAAAACCGTCATCTGACCTTTCTGCCACGAATAGTGCACAGCCCGTCCCGGCCATGTGTACGACACTTCGCACTCAACTGGGTGCATCAGCATTTCAACAGTTTCATCATCGATTGAAGGCATTTGCACATGGTACATTCCTGAACGCATCGTATGGAAAGGGTGCTTCATATTGCGCAAAAAACTGTGCCACAAGCCTTATCGGTTCTACTCAACAATGAATCTCACCATGGTCAGGTTGTTCGTGCAAGAACAGCATCAAATCTCCTGTTTTTGGATTGAGCAGTAGTTGCACGTCGTTGCGTTCGGTCAATGCTGCATGCTTGACAGCGCACGACCAGCGACCTTCCATTTTCCCGCTGCCACAATGGGCGCTTTTGTGCGCCTGACATTGGAACATTATAGCTAATTCTTCTTATCAAGAACTCTCAAAATGACTAGATTACTGCTCAAAACAATCCCCTTTTCTCTCACCCACCCCCAAGCGCCCAATGACTCACAATGACTGTCAGCTGCCGTTGACCGTTCACGTCCAAACCCGCAGCCGTCGACATCTTGAGCTCGGTGTATTGGACACAAATGACCAACTCGCGAACCTCGTCAAACAGAACGATCCACCGTGAACCCGTCAAATGTTGTTGCGCTTGTGTTTTGACAGGGAATTCAGCGAGATCCTGGCCTTCGAACTCTGCGACTGCGCTTGTTTCTGACTGGAGTGCTTTCAAAGCGATGGAAGGACTCTTTTTGGCGGTTCGACTCCTGGAAAGACTGCGACACGCACTTCTAATTCAGGTGATAAATGACAGCATACCAGCAAATTGTGGATACAAATTGAAGACTGACCTCGGCCAGAACAGTTCAGTGACGTGACATGACAGTTCTTCGCAGTCAACTTGTTCAGGATCAATAGCGGTGTGCGTTCCTGCTTCGTACTTTGACGTGAGTTTCTGAACTAAGCCTATGTTTAAGCTGGTTTTTAACTGAGCTAATTCTGAGAAGCTACGTATACATAATTATTAAAAATGTACTTCACTCATGTGCTTTCATTCTTCAAACCTTATTCATCCATATCAACTTTGCGCGATGTTTGTGTCCCGTTTTGCCACGTCTGATCTGCCATTCTGCCATCGGTCGGCCAGAAATCAGCCAGTCGAGAACGTGACCCTTATTTTGCCGCTGATCAGACTGATTGGCAACCACCGAGCCGTCGGTGATTAATTGTCGCATCAAATCGTAGCACGTTTCGAAACGACATTCACTTGGGTCGACGTTCACAGTTTCGACTAAAGAGGTGAAGGCCTTGTATGGTTTGTCCAGGTTCCCCATCTTTAGTTGTTTGATCTGAGTTGCAAGTTGTGAAAGAGAACTCACACAACACGTCTTTATGTGAACTTCTGCACACCGATTCAATTGTGGGCCACTTTATGAGATTCGGCAGTATTTTCGGATGCACCGTGAAATTCCTTTCGAAAGCGTCAATCACCAACAGACGATTGTGCGATCTCGTTTGCGAACGACTGTTTCTGTGCAATAGAAGGTCACGAACCCCGGAACACCTTCTATAGGTACTACATACATACGCTTGGTTTTAGCCGAAATGCAAATGTTAGCTCCATGGACTCTCAAATTCTGGGTTTACCGCGTTCTAGAATAATATACAATTTCCGTTGTAAATGACAAATACTGCATACCTGTTCCTGCCGTTTGGTTTTGCAACTGCTGCTTTGATGGCACTGAGTTCGCTGCGTATGCGTGCACACATACGGAATAGACGGTTGATTGTCATCACAAAAGTCGTTTTCTCCTCGACCAATAGTGGATGTTCGTTAATTCTGAATTGCTCTGCAACACGTTTGAGCTGTTTCGCACATGTGCTCGTGCTGTAGTTGAAGATGTAGTCCAAGGAGGCTTGCAGCTTCAGCAGCTCGGTGCGAGCCTTGACATTAGTGCATCGTTGCGACCAGGTTTGTATTGACGTTGCTGGTTCATGTATTTCGTCGCGGATATGGTACGCCAAGATAGTGATATTGCCAGGAATGCCGATTTCGTGCGAATCCACCAGCCGAGTGTTTGCCTGCAGATGACGCGCGTAGTAGTAGGCGTCTGAAATGAACCATTAATCGTCTCCGCGATTGCATTTTGGCCTCGGCTTCATCGTTATCAAAACGTATATGACCAATGTGACTATAGGCTTTGGCGACGGCGAGAGAAACGCCGGCGAGAGATTAAGTGATCATGAAAGGAAATCCATTCATAACGCACACCAAGAACAACTGCGCGCCATTGCGAAAGGAAAACCAACCGCATTGGTTTTCTCCATCGAACAGAAGCATTTGATAGCAAGGTGAGTCTGGCAACATTTGTTTGATATCCTGTTTGCAAGAGTTCATGATGACTGACACTATAAGCACTGCCCTGTCAAAGTTTTCATGAAAAACCGTTGTCATACTGGTGGTTATCAGTCAGATGAATCCCCCCCCCCGAAGAAGCCCCACTGGGGACAAATTCGGAAGTTTGTCTGAATAAGTCCCCATCTATGGACATTTTAAATGTTTCACGGGGGCTCATTCGAGAAATTATTTTTTGAAATCCGGAACCCAGGGTGAATCACAAACAAGCCCCTGGGAGACCTACTGTAATTGGCACTCTCCGGTAAGCAAAGAAATCCGATAAGTAATTACTTACTGACCAACAAGGTTACTTGGAAACATTTGAAGTCTTGATTGCAGCCGCGCAGGATTTTCTGCAAAGAGACCAACCAATTTACCAGAGAACGAAGTTTACTTTGTTCCAGCGAAGATACAGCAGCTTCAACTCTGAAAGTTCTCGCTAAACTCAGACTGGCACACTACGGTACTATACGACCTTCAAGATCCCTTTTTGCCACGTCGTCTGAAAGGGCTCGTCGCGATGTTGCAGGTCAAGTGTCAGCTCATTGTACACGGTCATGACGATGTCGTGGACTTTTTTAAGTTTCTTCTTCTGATTTGCTGACAATGATGTTTTTCTGCCACGTTTCATGTCCCGTTGGGCTCTCAAAATTCCGGCGTTAAGTTCGTCTTCCAACGCGCTATTTTCCATTTTCAACAATTTAAATCAAATTTGTATCTGAAATTTGAGCTCATTTATGACTGAAAAATTCCACGTGACCTGACCAGGACCAACTTTAATACCGGTGTTAGGAACTACTAATTTCTCCGTTAGTTGCAAATCGGCTCATTATGTTTTTGATTGATATTTACGTACGTATATTCAGTCAGTTTTGTATTACGGGAGCTCTTGAATACTCGCCGACTTCAAATATATAAAAGTACAACCACGTGCACACAGACAAGTACTGTAAAGTGTTGCAGTAGAGAAGAGTCATAGTCCCGGATAAGCAACATCAGTGAGCAAAGCTTATCTTAAAGTCCACCCAGACGAGAGACAACTCCACATGCCGCATGACCGAGCTTAATATTTTTCAGAAAAACGTTGTTTCTGCTCTTCAACAACAGTCCTACTGCACATAGTACAATTGATATCATTGCACATTGCACCTTGCGTCATGATCACGAGTGTGAGCTGCACACACATACAAACCAGAGTATAACTCAGCTGCATTTCATTATTTGGACCAAATTGACCAAATTTCATTATCAGATGATCTAATGTTGTGATACGGGCGTTGTCTTCTTTCACATGTTTTTTCATTTTACATAGATTAATCATATGCAAGGACGCCCAGTCAACTGAATAGGGTACGATCACTAAAGTAAAACAAGAAATATGCACTGCTATGCGCATTCATGAAAACAGCCTTGCAGTTTATTCGGCCGTTTTCACTCTTGGTATCCGATGCAACATTGGGTCAATCCTGCACTTGATCACGTGACCCATTTCAGTGCCGTTCCCAAATCGCAATCTCACTTTGCAGCAGACATGAGCAAAAGTATCGGGAAAAATATGCCATTTTTGGGGTCAAAACTGGCAAAAAATTTTTTCTGAAAATGAGCGGATAGTAGATTTTTTGGGGTGCTGAATCGGTGTGTCAACAGTGTTCTATCATCATGTGGTTTGTTTGCGAATTGCAGATCAGCCCTAAATGCGAGCGTGAAGAATTGTTATACAGCGTGTTAGGATAACGCACTTGGATTGGCGATGAAGGCGTTGACGATCATGGACACTCTGATGTGTGAACACGAAACACTGCATGGGCGCATGCGTAGACTGCATTAGAATAAGCCCAAAACGAGTGCGTTCCATTCAGTGCCATGAAAGGTGCATTGTTCAGCTGGACGCATTGGTGCACCCGGCATCGTCAGCATCAATATTCTTCTCCAACAAGTTCTTCACACCACAACCCACGCAAAGTAGTGTGACCGTGGCAAAAGCGAGCAAGCCGCCGACTGAGGCCAAGTGCCTGCGCAAGTAAATGAGTTTGGAACACGGTTGAACAGTTTTGGTAATTCTTTCTGCGGTTTCAGTTTCGAACCCAAAATAAGATAACGTCGGCCAAGTACAGAATATCTCATAATCTCTCAAAAGAGCACAGGGTGTCCGTCACTTTTATTTCCTTTTCATAGCTAATGTTTTATGGCTCAATGAAATCTTTGGATGATCTGTCTGCCTGAGGTTTCAAGCCCGCATTCTAACGTGAAAGCTCCCTTTTCAATCCAATTCTAACAGCTGATGAAGAAAGATGTGCCACGAAGCGTCAGAAAGTGGCTTTCACACACACACGGTAAACGGCGCATTGTGCATCTATCATACGCAGAATCGACCAAGGATTCGAGTGTGTCATAAATGACCCACAAGATCACAAAAAATTCAAGCCACAACATTTGCTATGACGTGAAAACAAAAGTGAGAGGGTAGTTTTGGAGCACCCCGTGATGTGTTCCAAAAATAATCAACCAACACCGACTTTGTAAACATGAGCAGTGTGACGAGCAGTATGATAGCGAGCACAGTAACAGCAATGACGAACAATCGTTGATGGTTGTATTCTCGATGCAAACGCTCTGTCTCCGAGCTTGCTGATGTTTCACTATTTTGCACAGCGGTGATGGTGAAAATGTCGCCTCGGTTGACAGGCATGTTGGGGAAATGCGCTCGAATTGACCAGGTGAAGTTTATGTCAGTTCTAAGAGGTTTCGTCAGATTTGAGCTTGTCGTGTGACCCAGTGGTTAAGAAAAAATTTCTTAATTTCAAACCCCATTCTTTAAAAAAATTTTATTTAAAAAAAAGTTTTTTATTCAAGCCAACATCTGCCCAACACCTTAAAAAGTGAGCGCTCAAGCAAAAAATAGTGGTATTTTTGTTTCATAGTGTGTTCTAAGTGCATATAAAGCACTGGTAATTCAATATCCAGTGGTCAAGTATCAACCGTACATAGTTAGGTGCACAACACCCGTACTCTTCCCCAGAGGTGTGGGTGTGTTGGTACGGCTTTCTAATACTCACGACGGAAAATTTGGGTGAAATTAATACGTTCAGGCACACGACCTATGCAAATAAGCTGCACATAGTGTAAGATTAAAATGAATGTTACACGTAATCACTCCTTTCGGGTCTGGGACATGGATAAATGAATGCCCATCGAATCAAGTGTACATGTGCGATCATGTGAGAGCACCTCTGAGTCTGTGCACTGGTCTGGGTGCCACGAAACAACGTTGGCACGCAAAACAGCAATGGTGAGGTCAGGTGATGTCAACGGTAGTAATTTTTGTGCAAAAAATAGCACTCCCTGATAAAAAAAAGTTGAGAAATTTTCGAATTTAAATAAACTCGAAGCTCCTCCAACCAACACTCTGGGCAATGGCTGGCTTTGGCCCTTGCTTGCCCAGATGCAGCAGCACCCCTTCGGCAACCCAAACAATGCACAGTCGGGTACTCAAGACAAAGATCTGTATCTCAACAAGGTTGTCTCTCCGACCCCGTTGCCAGAACCAGAGCCACCACTGAATCTCACCCAGCTTCTTGGTGATGAACCAAATGGCAACCAGGCTGGATTGAGCGCTGAAGAAAATCACCCAAAAAAACCAAGGAGGCCCAGGGATAAAATGGCCAAGGTGTAAAACGAAGATAATATTTATGGCGAGTGGTAACAATTTTACAAAACAATTTTGAAAGGTCGTGCACCTTCAGATCGAAATCGTGCTTATCGCATTGACGACCGTGGCGACCGGTGCTGCGCTCGTCGGAACGATTGTGGCCCTGGCAGTGTTCCTCAATCATCGAAACAAGAAACGACAAGCACAATTGTTCGATATTAACGATGTTCCGTGATTATAGTGACTGATTGGATAGAACAACTGATATACATAAGTGATCGACATTATTTATGTATTCGATTCGATTGGTTATTTTAGTGCAGTTGTGCGTGTGTGTTTTGTGAACTGACCCTGTTTTGGACGTGCATTTGTACAGATTAAAAATCCGAAAAAGGCCCTTTCCCTTTGCAAGTTGTTTCTCACGTGTGAACGACCTTTTTTGTTGTTTATTATTCTTCGGCGGGAGTTCAGAGGGATACTCAGTACATTGTGACTTCACCATGTGCACTGCTTGTAGTCAGGGTTGGAAAAAAAATTTGTAAAAAGTCCCAGATTCCGGGAAATTTGACCAAATTTGCCTAAAAACGTGAAAAACTGCAACTGTAATTGACAAGTCACTTTTGTGACTTGGTTTGCATCACTTTTGAAAGGTGTTTACATCATGTCGGTACGATCCAACGGTCTGTGCTTGATATGGACCGATGATTGTTGCTCTATGGTATCAGACATAATAGTTTGTGGCCGAATAAGCAACATTTAGCACAGGATTTAGACAATAAGCTACAGAAACACTTGTCGGGTCGCTGAATCAGTCGTATCTGACCGACTTCGAGCTGCCCGATGGGGTATGACATAGAAGTACCACGTAGGTACATGCATACTGTGTCTCATGTATCACGGGAAGGTATAATAACATCATTTGGAGCATCTTAGGTACCAAATACATGCCCCAAAAGTGATTTTGTGAAGAAAATTTTTCGACCCTTGAGAAAAAATGACAAAAAACAACCCCCCAAAAGGCCATTTTCAGATGTTTTAGAACATTTTTGTTCCCCCGAAAATTTTTAAAAAAAATTGAATTTTCAAAAACCCTTTTTTTAAATTTAAAAACAATTTTTTTGCCCAACCCTGTTTATAGTGGTTCTGCCCTCGCTTTGCACCGATGTGACGGAGCTCTCTTTATGAGTTTGCACGCAGTGATGTTACAGCCCAGCAGCAAGATCTGCTGGTGGGGCTTTTTGGAGGCAAATTTGCCAGAGGCGTTCGCACTGACGAGCCCTGGCGCCTCGGTTTGTCTGCGAAAGCAGAGCGAAACAGACCAACATTACTGCTGTGTTGACTGCAGTGCAAACTGCCGCCGAGTGAGCCAACACA
>JASAMV010001275.1:0-11811 GCA_030248065.1 Rhynchonema sp. JSB1_4
CAAGGGGAAACCAGCGCAGGAGAGCGCTACCCACAGGGAAAACTCCAATGTCTAGGTCTGGAAAGGTGTGTGCCAGGCACATGGTTAGGCACGCTGCTAAAACTGCCTAAACGGACCTAGACATTGAGTGCCTGCTGCGCGGGTGCCTGGATGGACGTAGACATTGTGCTGATGCTACGCCACTGCCTAGACGGACCTAGATTTTGGGCAAGCAGCAGCAAATGCCGAGAGGGACCTAGACATTGGGCCTCGCGCTGACCCATGCCTAGACGCACCTAGATTTTGGGCACACCGTAAACGGTTGGGCTCTGCTGCAGTTGGTGCACAGAGACCAAGTAAAATGTTGCGTACTGGTTCAGTTAGTTCACAGAGGCGCAGTGAAACCGCTGGTACTAGAACAGTTGGTGCACAGAACCTTAGAAAACAGTTGGGTGCTAATGCATTTGGTACACAGAAGCCTATTCAATGGTTCGGTACTGGTTCTTGACAATAAGTGTACCATGCACACAAGAATGACGTCAGCTTTTTAACATCGTAACGCGCCAACCTGGCTGCGCTAATAAAGCCCTGATCTGTCTTATTAGGCCGGTGTTGCGTGATTTTTACACAATAAGTGTACCATGCACATAAGAATGACGTCAGCTTTTTAACATCAAATTCAAATTTTCAAATTTTATCTGCACGCTTTCGCAAAGACCTTTACACAAGATCCGGAGAAACCCTAAAAAAGTGAACATGAGTATTAATAAACGAAAATGTGAACATGACGAACAAACGACAAAGAAAACGTACCGGCGAGATTCAACCAACCAAACTACTGGTAATGAAGAGAACAAACGTAACGAGCAATAAAGTCGGCAACGGATGACGGAATATAGATGATTATCTGTAAAGCAGCAACCCAGTGACTGAGGAGATCAGTCAACGACGGCTGAGAATTTTGTTGAAATATGGCGAGAAACTACGTCTCGACCACGTGAGTTTAGTTTAGATATAAAGGCCGCAATTGAGGCAGCAGAGACGACGCCCTCTGGTAGCCTGTTCCAGAGGTCCACGACACGATAGGCCCAGTATCCGGACAAGTCTGCACCCGCGCCATGGACTCGACACAAACTGTGGGAGTGCCCCTCGGGTTGGGCGGCCGGTGTCACGAGATGGAAAGAAGGATTCCTTGGTTACCCCCAGGTATGAGACCATGAACGACTTTGTACACGAGCACAAGATCGTTCACGGTCCGGCGATAAATAGGGGGTCTAAATTTAGGGCATGCAAACGCTGTTGGTAAGACAGTGTCTGCATGCCAGGTAAATAGTAGGTAGGGCGTCTTAACCCGCCGACCTGGCAGGGCTAATAGAGCCCCTATCCGCTGTCTTATTAGGCCGGTGTTGCATGATTCTTACACAATAAGTGTACCATGCACATAAGAATGACGTCAGCTTTTTTAACATCGTAACCCGCCACCCTGGCTGGACTAATAGATCCCTGATCTGTCTTATTAGGCCGGCCGGGGATACCTACTGTGCCATGCCAAACAACGGGCGCGCTACCCCGCATTGTCGGGCTGAGCCGGGCCGGCCCGAGGTTTTCCATGGTCGGGCCGGGCCGGGCCGGACTTCCCGGCCCGATTTTGCCCAAAAGATTGAAAAAACCGTGGTTTTTCATCAAAAATAGCGGTTTTTCGCAAGGATTTGGCAATGGATTTACCAAAAAGTCATCTGGAAAAATTGGTCAAAAAATCGGGCCGGGCCGACCTGTCGGTGGTTGCGGGCCGGCTTCTCAGAACAAACTAAAAAGACATAAAAAATTGGTCAAAAAAATCGGGCCGGGGCGGGCCGGGCCGAGTTTTCCCATGAACGGGGCGGGCCGACCTGTCGGGGGTGAAGGCCGGGCCGCGCCGACCTAACCCGGCACGATTGACACCTCTGCCTCCGGCACGATTCCCACCTCTGATCTCAATTGATTGCTGAAAAGGCTTGGGCCGGGCCGGGCCGAGTAGACCTGCCAGGAGTTGTGGGTCTTGCCGGAATTTTTACCGACTTTGCTGGGTCGATTTCCGGTCTCTATAATATGGCATTGCATTGTCAAACAACGGCGATTCTGAAAAAATAAAAAATTACACTCAGCCTGGTCTCACAAAGCTAAAATGGAACAAAATCAAAATTGACCTAATCGGCCTTAGGTTTTTAACGCTTAGGCTTTGCGTAGGCTTAAGCCTAGGCTTTGTCTTTTACTGAATTGAGCGATGTTTAAACTTACAATCAACTAGCTGCCGTTTATGACAAAAAACAAGGCCAAAAAGGATAAGAAAACACGCGGAAAGCAACGCACACGCGCGCGCGCCAACAACAGCCAATCAGCAGCCAGCTCCGCAATGACGTCATGCAGCCAATCAGAACTCAGAACTGCTAATACGCCAAAATCGCCGATTTCTCGCGATAGAAGTGATGTTTCAAAAATCGGGCTCTTATACGTCATCTCCAGGACCAGGCGAGTTCATCGATATGTAACTTGGCCGACTTCATTCAGTTTCCTAGGAGGAGTTAACTTAAAACTAAAATGACCAGAAATTTGGGAACGCGGACATCACGATTTCTCGGCTGTCTGGAAAACCACTTTCTACTGCACGGATCGGGCTGATTTTTTCAGCGTTCTGTGCCGGTGGGTATACGACATTATCGCAATAATAAAATTAGCAAACGCCCAACACACGCGCTCACGCCAGCACCCCCGATTTTAACACTACAGGTATAGCAAAATTTCCGATAATCTGACCTGCTGATGTTTCATTCTGCGTTGCGAATTTTTTTCCCCACACAAACACTATTGAATACGTAAGCTATCTTGTGAATATGTCGCCAATAAGCTAATGCCACGATGTCTTCTTTGTTTTGCTGTTGCCTAATTCCGGTGCTATACTCACGTATAGACCCTGATTTTTCTAAGCGTTTTCGCAGCCAAGTTTAGGCCGGCCACCGCCTTTTGTATTCCTTTCCAAACTTGCTGCAAAAATGTCCGTCATTGAACTATGCCCCACACCATTCAGTACAAACAGCTTGTGAAACAAGCACAATTGTTCACATGTGCTGCGATTGTCTCATCTGTCACACGGTTACAATGTTTTCATACCTGGTCCGTTACGTCACGATCGAGCATGTATGTGTCACTGATGCATTTTCTTGTTTTTCATACTTTCAGACGAGCGCCGTTTCACCACTGCTTGGCGTTTAAAAAATAAATTCCAAACAGTTGTTGCGGACTTACAATCTTTTCCTGCACAAATCCTTTACCATCTGCGCTTCACCCATCATTTTGTCACACAAATTGGTCCTGTGCTTCATGCTTTGAAATGAAACATTGCAGCTTCCTTTTTTGTTTTTTTCTTTCGCCCTTACATAGGCTTTTTTGTCGTCTGTTGGTTCTTTGGTCAGCCCCCTCCTTTTTTGCTTTCTGTTTTCAACGTTTTTATTTTTTCCGATCACACAATATTCCTAAAATACAAATCAATTTATGAAATGATCAAATATCTTGTATCCACGTGTTCACACTTAATTAATAGTAAAATTTTCAGTTGATTTCATCAGGGTCTATACGTGAGTATAGCACCGGAATTAGGCAACAGCAAAACAAAGAAGACATCGTGGCATTAGCTTATTGGCGACATATTCACAAGATAGCTTACGTATTCAATAGTGTTTGTGTGGGGAAAAAAAATTCGCAACGCAGAATGAAACATCAGCAGGTCAGATTATCGGAAATTTTGCTATACCTGTAGTGTTAAAATCGGGGGTGCTGGCGTGAGCGCGTGTGTTGGGCTTTTGCCAATTTTATTATTGCGATAATGTCGTATACCAGCCGACACAAAACGCTGAAAAAATCAGCCCGATCGGTGCAGTAGAAAGTGGTTTTCCAGACACCCGAGAAATCGTGATGTCCGCGTTCCCAAAAAATGGTGCAGTTTTGTTTTAAGTTATCTCCTCCTAGGAAACCGAATGAAATCGGGCAAGTTGTATATCAATCGACGCGTCTTGTCATGGCGGTGGCCCCTGCGGAGCCCGATTTTTGAAACATCACTTCTATCGCGAGAAATCGGCGATTTGGCGTATTAGCAGTTCTGAGTTCTGATTGGCTGCATGACGTCATTGCGGAGCTGGCTGCTGATTGGCTGTTGTTGGCGCGCGCGCGTGTGCGTTGCTTTCCGCGTGTTTTCTTATCCTTTTTGGCCTTGTTTTTTGTCATAAACGGCAGCTAGTTGATTGTAAGTTTAAACATCGCTCAATTCAGTAAAAGACAAAGCCTAGGCTTAAGCCTACGCAAAGCCTAAGCGTGAAAAACCTAAGGCCGATTAGGTCAATTTTGATTTTGTTCCATTTTAGCTTTGTGAGACCAGGCTGAGTGTAATTTTTTATTTTTTCAGAATCGCCGTTGTTTGACAATGCAGTGCCATATTATAGAGACCGGAAATCGACCCAGCAAAGTCGGTAAAAATTCCGGCAAGACCCACAACTCCTGGCAGGACTACTCGGCCCGGCCCGGCCCAAGCCTTTTCAGCAATCAATTGAGATCAGAGGTGGGAATCGTGCCGGAGGCAGAGGTGTCAATCGTGCCGGGTTAGGTCGGCGCGGCCCGGCCTTCACCCCCGACAGGTCGGCCGCCCCGTTCATGGGAAAACTCGGCCCGGCCCGCGCCGGCCCGATTTTTTGACCAATTTTTTATGTCTTTTTAGTTTGTTCTGAGAAGCCGGCCCGCAACCACCGACAGGTCGGCCCGGCCCGATTTTTTTGACCAATTTTCCAGATGACTTTTTGGTAAATCCATTGCCAAATCCTTGCGAAAAACCGCTATTTTTGATGAAAAACCACGGCTTTTTCAATCTTTTGGGCAAAATCGGGCCGGGAAGTCCGGCCCGGCCCGGCCCGACCATGGAAAACCTCGGGCCGGCCCGGCTCAGCCCGACAATGCGGGGTAGCGCGCCCGTTGTTTGGCATGGCACAGTAGGTATCCCCCCCGATTTCCCCCGCCCCCCTTTTTTGGCAGAAACAGCAGCGCGCTGATCGAGGTCGATTTCGTTTCATTCTAGTTTTGCGAGACTAGATAAGACTAGTAGTGCTGGGCCGGGCCGAGTTTTGGCCAACTCGGGCCGGGCCGGGTCGAAAATACAACCCCCAAATAGAGCCCCCCCAATACAGCCCCTCCTAAATTGGGTCAGTGAAAAATAGAGCATCCCTTGTGTTTTAGGGGTGAAGTGAGATGTGTTTTCCAGAACAACTATCATTGAACTTCTGAAATCAACAAGAACGAACATAAAAATTCCAAAGAAAAAGAAGGCCTCAAATCTGAGCCAATCGTCGGTTAAACGACAAGACAAAAACGACCCAACCAGAATTCGAAAGACGAATAAAAGGACGACAACAAAAGGTGCGACAAGCAATGAACAAGAGCGCGATGAGACGAACGGAGAGATCAGGATGGTTGAAACGGTTGGTATACGTTCGGCAATTTTGTTGGTTTGTTTTAATTGAAGGGAGGTGTCGGCTCGGGGCAGTGGTGTCGTTGAGGGAGGGAAGGGGGGTTTACCCCCTAGCATCCGGTATCCGGCATCTTGATTTTTTCACCCAGGGTTCCGTATCCTGACTTTTTGTCCAGGCTATCCTCACTAAATTTTTTCGAACCCGTAAATCCCCACTTTTCCCCAAAAAATGCTCAAATCGCTTGCTGGCGCAAGAATAACCCCAAAAACTTTTTTAACACCAATTTTGCTCAATTTTCCTCAAAATTTTCACATGTATCCAGTTTTTTATTATTTTTTATCGGTTTTTTCCGACCATTTAGGAGGGGCTATTTGTGGGGGCTCTATTTGGGGGTTGTATTTTGACCCGGCCCGGAGGCCAAAACTCGGCCCGGCAGCATACTAGTCTTATCTAGTCTCGAAAACTAGAATGAAACGAAATCAACCAAGCCGTCTGCCAAAAAAGGGGGGCGGGGGAAATCGGGGGGGGGGGATACCTACTGTGCCATGCCAAACAACGGGCGCGCTACCCCGCATTGTCGGGCTGAGCCGGGCCGGCCCGAGGTTTTCCATGGTCGGGCCGGGCCGGGCCGGACTTCCCGGCCCGATTTTGCCCAAAAGATTGAAAAAACCGTGGTTTTTCATCAAAAATAGCGGTTTTTCGCAAGGATTTGGCAATGGATTTACCAAAAAGTCATCTGGAAAAATTGGTCAAAAAATCGGGCCGGGCCGGGCCGACCTGTCGGTGGTTGCGGGCCGGCTTCTCAGAACAAACTAAAAAGACATAAAAAATTGGTCAAAAAAATCGGGCCGGGGCGGGCCGGGCCGAGTTTTCCCATGAACGGGGCGGGCCGACCTGTCGGGGGTGAAGGCCGGGCCGCGCCGACCTAACCCGGCACGATTGACACCTCTGCCTCCGGCACGATTCCCACCTCTGATCTCAATTGATTGCTGAAAAGGCTTGGGCCGGGCCGGGCCGAGTAGACCTGCCAGGAGTTGTGGGCCTTGCCGGAATTTTTACCGACTTTGCTGGGTCGATTTCAGGTCTCTATAATATGGCATTGCATTGTCAAACAACGGCGATTCTGAAAAAATAAAAAATTACACTCAGCCTGGTCTCACAAAGCTAAAATGGAACAAAATCAAAATTGACCTAATCGGCCTTAGGTTTTTCACGCTTAGGCTTTGCTTAGGCTTAAGCCTAGGCTTTGTCTTTTACTGAATTGAGCGATGTTTAAACTTACAATCAACTAGCTGCCGTTTCTGACAAAAAACAAGGCCAAAAAGGATAAGAAAACACACGGAAAGCAACGCACACGCGCGCGCGCCAACAACAGCCAATCAGCAGCCAGCTCCGCAATGACGTCATGCAGCCAATCAGAACTCAGAACTGATAATACGCCAAATCGCCGATTTCTCGCGATAGAAGTGATGTTTCAAAATCTCATACACTTATACGTCATCTCCAGGACAAGGCGAGTTCATCGATATGTAACTTGGCCGACTTCATTCAGTTTCCGAGGAGGAGATAACTAAAAACGGAAGTGGCCACTTTTTTGGGAACGCGGACATCACGATTTCTCCGGTGTCTGGAAAACCACTTTCTACTGCACCGATCGGGCTGATTTTTTCAGCGTTTTGTGTCGGCGGGTATACGACATTATCGCAATAATAAAATTGGCAAAAGCCCAACACACGCGCTCTCGCCAGCACCCCCGATTTTAACACTACAGGTATAGCAAAATTTCCGATAATCTGACCTGCTGATGTTTCATTCTGCGTTGCGAATTTTTTTTCCCCACGCAAACACTATTGAATACGTAAGCTATCTTGTGAATATGTCGCCAATAAGCTAATGCCACGATGTCTTCTTTGTTTTGCTGTTGCCTAATTCCGGTGCTATACTCACGTATAGACCCTGATAAGCATCCAGTCTTGCACAATAATGCGTCAAAGTGACCCTTCGTTTACCCCGAAAATTGCGTCTGCTGCACGAGCCAGCGTGACGCCGATACTGTGACTTTGCACTGACGCCTCTTGAGACGGTGACGCATTGTCTTTGTTTTCTGAATTCCACCCCCAGTGGCTTTTCAAAAAAAATTCTCTTAAAAACAAATTTAAGAAAAATTCTTCCAAAAGTAAAAAAAAAATTTATATTTCAAAAAAATCACAATTTAGGAGCAAAAATAATTTTTTTGGAAACTCAATTTCTCTTTTATTAGAACGTGGAGGAAGAGAACAAGTCGGCCAGCAGCATCACAAAGTGACATGAGCTGATGGACGGACTATACCAACCATAGTCAGGTACATACCCGTACCCTTCCCCTGGCGGTGCGGGTGTGATGGTTTGGCTTTCTGATATTCGGGATGGGAAGTTTGGGTGAAATTATGACGTCTAGGCACACGACCAATGCAAATAAGCTGCACATAGTGTGAAATTAGAGTGAATACAAAATAGAATCACTCCTTTCGGGTCTGGGGCATGGATAAATAAATGCTCACCCAGTCACATATATGCGTGTAGTCATGTGAGAGGCCCTGTGAGTGTGCGCACTATGTCTAGATGCCACATAACAACGATTATGGCACCCAATACACCCATGGTAGGGTTAGGTGATGTCAACAGTGGCAATTTTTATGCAAAAAATAGCACTTTTAGAGCAAAAATAGAGAAATTTTCGAATTTTGAAATAATAAAATTTTTTTTTACTTTTGGAACGAATTTTTCTTTAAATTTGTTTTTAATAAAATTTTTTTTTAAAAACCACTGGGGGTGGAATTCAGAAAACAAAGACAAGCTCACCGTCAAGCTCAACGTCAAAGTTCAAAGTCAGATGTATCGGCGTCACGCTGGCTCGTGCAGCAGACGCAATTTTCTAAACGAAGGGTCAACTTTGACGCATTATTGTGCAAGACTGGATGCTTATCATGGTCTATGCGTTAGCATAGTACGGAAATATGGAACAGCAAAACAGAAAAGAAATCCTGGCATTAGCTCATTGGCGACATTTTCACAAGATAGCTTACGCATTCAATAGTGTTTGTGTGGGAAAAAAATTCGCAACGCAGATTGAAACATCAGCAGGTCAGATCAACGGAAATTTTGCTGTACCTGTGGTGTTATAATTGGGGGTGCTGGCGTGAGCGCGTGTGTTGGGCTTATGCTAATTTTATTATTGCGATAATGTCGTATACCCGCCGACACAAAATGCTGAAAAAATCAGCCCGATCGGTACAGCAGAAAGAGGTTTTCTGGACACCCGAGAAATCGTGATGTCCGCGTTCCCAAAAAAGTGGCGATTGCTATCTCCTCCTAGGAAACTGAATGAAGTCGGCCAAGTTACATATCGATGGACTCGCCTAGTCGTGGAGAGGTACGCGCAAAGAAGAGCATTTTGAAACATCACTTCTATCGCGAGAAATCGGCGATTTTTTGGCGTATTAGCAATTCTGAATTCTGATTGGCTGCATGACGTCATTGATTGGCTGCTGATGGCGCGCGCGCGTGTGCGTTGCTTTCCGCGTGTTTTCTGTTCCTTTTTGGCCTTGTTTTTTGTCACAAACGGCAGCGAGTTGATTGTAATTTTAAACATCGCTCAATTCAGTAAAAGTCAAAGCCTAGGCTTAAGCCTAGCAAAGCCTAAGCGTGAAAAACCTTAGACCGATTAGGTCAATTTTGATTTTGCTCCATTTTAGCTTTGTGAGACCAGGCAGAGTGAAATTTTTATTTTTTTTCAGAATCGTCGTTGTTTGACAATGCAATGCCATATTATAGAAACCGGAAATCGACCCAGCAAAGTCGGCAAAAATTCCGGTCCGGCCCGCAACTCCTGGCAGGTCTACTCAGCCCGGCCCGGCCCAAGCCTTTTCAGCAATCAATTGAGATCAGAGGTGGGAATCGTACCGGAGGCAGAGGTGTGAATCGGGCCGGGTTAGGTCACCCCCGGCCCGGCCCGGCCCGATTTTTTTGACCATTTTTTTCTGATGACTTTTTGCTAAATCCAGTGCCAAATCCTTGCGAAAAACCGCGATTTTTTTTATGAAAAGCCACGATTTTTTTTAATATTTTGGACAATGTCGGGCCGGGAAGTCCGGCCTGGCATAGCTCGACCATGGAAAACCTCGGGCCGGCCCGGCCTGGCCCGACAATGCGGGGTAGCGCGCCCGATGTTTGGCATGGCACAATAGGTAACCCCACTCCCCCGATTTTCCCCACCGAATTTATTTTCGAAAATTACCGGGCACCGGAAAAAAAACGTTTTTTCCTGTTTTTTTCTGAAAAAAACACGGTTTTTTTCAGTTAGTCACTGTACCTCCAGGAACTACACTGACCGGACCGGCGGCAGTACTATTGTGTTATTCTGGGCGGATCTTCCACGAAATGCCAGTTTACAAGGACGTGCACCCGAAATCGCCACTGAATTGAACGTACTTGTGCGCGAATAAGAATGGCTGCTCAAGACTCAGGCCATCAGAGGATTCAGGATCGGGCGTCCCGGCCCGGGTCCGGATGGGCCCAGCGCAGGGGCAGGCCCATGTGTGGGTGGTAAGTATGATGCCAGGTTGGAACCGGAGGCGTGAGATGCGTGATCTTGGACACTCAAAGAGGTTCGTGGATGGTCGGTTTTTTGTTGGCGGGTTCTTGACTACGGTAGCTTCACCTTCAACACAGCCTGCCAGAATATGGTCCGTACCGGAACCTCAGCTGCTGCATAGGTACCGCTCTGCCGGAACCTACCGTATTGTTAAAAAGCTGACGTCATTCTTGTGTGCACGGTACACTTATTGTGTAAGAATCATGCAACACCGGCCTAATAAGACAGATCAGGGATCTATTAGCCCAGCCAGGGTGGCGGGTTACGATGTTAAAAAGCTGACGTCATTCTTGTGTGCATGGTACACTTATTGTGTAAGAATCATGCAACACCGGCCTAATAAGACAGATAAGGGCTCTATTAGCCCTGCCAGGTTGGCGGGTTAAGATGTTCACCTACTATTTACCTGGCATGCAGACACTGTCTTACCAACAGCGTTTGCATGCCCTAAATTTAGACCCCCTAATTTATCGCCGGACCGTGAACGATCTTGTGCTCGTGTACAAAGTCGTTCATGGTCTCATACCTGGGGTAACCAAGGAATCCTTCTTTCCATCTCGTGACACCGGCCGCCCAACCCGAGGGCACTCCCACAGTTTGTGTCGAGTCCATGGCGCGGGTGCAGACTTGTCCGGATACTGGGCCTATCGTGTCGTGGACCTCTGGAACAGGCTACCAGAGGGCGTCGTCTCTGCTGCCTCAATTGCGGCCTTTATATCTAAACTAAACTCACGTGGTCGAGACGTAGTTTCTCGCCATATTTCAACAAAATTCTCAGCCGTCGTTGACTGATCTCCTCAGTCACTGGGTTGCTGCTTTACAGATAATCATCTATATTCCGTCATCCGTTGCCGACTTTATTGCTCGTTACGTTTGTTCTCTTCATTACCAGTAGTTTGGTTGGTTGAATCTCGCCGGTACGTTTTCTTTGTCGTTTGTTCGTCATGTTCACATTTTCGTTTATTAATACTCATGTTCACTTTTTTAGGGTTTCTCCGGATCTTGTGTAAAGGTCTTTGCGAAAGCGTGCAGATAAAATTTGAAAATTTGAATTTGATGTTAAAAAGCTGACGTCATTCTTATGTGCATGGTACACTTATTGTGTAAAAATCACGCAACACCGGCCTAATAAGACAGATCAGGGCTTTATTAGCGCAGCCAGGTTGGCGCGTTACGATGTTAAAAAGCTGACGTCATTCTTGTGTGCATGGTACACTTATTGTGTAAGAACCAGTACCGAACCATTGAATAGGCTTCTGTGTACCAAATGCATTAGCACCCAACTGTTTTCTAAGGTTCTGTGCACCAACTGTTCTAGTACCAGCGGTTTACTGCGCCTCTGTGAACTAACTGAACCAGTACGCAACATTTTACTTGGTCTCTGTGCACCAACTGCAGCAGAGCCCAACCGTTTACGGTGTGCCCAAAATCTAGGTGCGTCTAGGCATTGGTCAGCGCGAGGCCCAATGTCTAGGTCCATCTAGGCATTTGCTGGCTGCTTGCCCAAAATCTAGGTCCGTCTAGGCAGTGGCGCAGCATCAGCACAATGTCTAGGTCCATCCAGGCACCCGCGCAGCAGGCACTCAATGTCTAGGTCCGTTTAGGCAGTTTTAGCAGCGTGCCTAACCATGTGCCTGGCACACACCTTTCCAGACCTAGACATTGGAGTTTTCCCTGTGGGTAGCGCTCTCCGTGCGCTGGTTTCCCCTT